>PVHY01011116.1:0-49217 GCA_004024945.1 Uropsilus gracilis | reverse complement strand
TATTGCATACATTTGAAACAGGGTGACCACGAAGGGCTTATAGGCCTGCTTCTCTCTCCTAAGCAGTTCCTTTGCAATTACCTTTAACCTTAACTGGATACACTATCTGCCTGCTACTCTCTACAAAGCAGGCTACACACTCTTCATTAGCATTTTCACTGATCACCTTTACCATTGATATGCAAAAGCCAGACAACTGCTCTCTGCTTTCAGCTCCAAAAACTGCAGAAAAGAAAAACTTTAAAACACAGTTTAAACTTTCCACTCGTGGGCTCTTACCACCATCCCCAGCCTTCTCAACCAAAATACCAAACCAATGTAAGACTATCAGTGCAGTGCAGACTAATTTATTTCTAACAAAGTGATTTCTAATTATCCTAATAACTACAAAAGAAACATGTAAGACTCAGACTACTTTAACATTGACTAAACCCTTTCTCAGTATTGTCCAAAGTCTTTTCCCAGATTGCCCCAAAATCCTCAGTCTCTCAGTCCTGATCTTCTCACCAATGTCCAGACAGAGTCCATCTCCAGACGCTTGAAGACATGTTCTTTTGACTGCTCCTCCTTGTCTTCGACGCTGTCTTCTCCTTGTCACCTTCAGGTAGCAGGAACTCCATGGTGCCGAACCAGCAAAGTTCACTTTCTTCTCAGGCCTAACTTTTGCACGGCCTCTTTCAGACACGAGTCAAACTCAGCAAAACAAACTCCAACACGGAGTTCAAATCTGCAAACTCCTTAACTGCATTCAGCACACATGCTGCCAGTCTGGGTCAGCCGAGGGTTGCAGGCCCTCGGTGGCCACATGGCCAAGCTCACATGGCTCACATCTTTACAAGATGGGCGATTCCCATCTCCTCTCCATATTGGAATCCCAATCCAATTGAATCGAATCCTGAATCGAATCCTTCTCTTTGTTTGCACACCCTTTATATACCCTGATTTCCCGCCTTCCAGGAAATCTGTTTCACCTTGACTATTTCACTTCTTTCTTCCCCCTGCATCCCCCTAAAGGGAAATTCCAGCTAAGGTCATTCCCCCATTTTAACATTACCTGTCCTTGAAATCTGCAATCTTAAACAGGAGGGGGGGGAACCACCCTATCACATTCATACTAGTATTTCATGCAATTTCACTTTCTCTGCATTTAGACTTTGTAAAATATTTAACATTGAAGAGTTTTCTTTACTTACATTTTTTATTTTGTAGATTATTGCATTTAAATGTTCTTCCAGCCTAATACAAACTAGAATAATGCTGAACACATTTTCAATCTCAATGTATTACTTTGTTAATTTATTACAATTACTAAAATAGGCTTTCATTAAGAATAAATCAATTAGACAATTTTTATTTCTCTTTGGGAATGCAATTGAATTATGTAACTATTAAGGATTTTTTTTTTTTCTTTGAAGTTTTAGGACCAGTTAAGAAGTCTGATTGCATTTCCCTCCAGTGGGATTCTCTTACCACTTTGCCTTTTTCTTGTTTGATTACTGCTGTTTTGTAATATCTTCTCCCTCATTCCTACTTACTACCCCCAGAAAATGGTGTATAGAATGGTTTTGGTTACACTTTGAAAATTGACTTTTGGTACAAATTCAAAATTGAATTATTTTTCAAAAATTGGTCTTTTTGTTCATGACATCTTGTCTCATTTATCTGTCAAATGATAAGTTTATCTTTTATGTAGTCGCAGGACTCAGAATTATGTGATTACTTCATCATTATTACAACTTTTGTGTTTCTGTGTATTATTTTCTAAAATCAAGAGATTTTAGAACTTTTGCTGGGTAGAACTTCAGAGGAGCAAAGAAATGTTTCACCAGAATTATTCTTAGATGGTTAAATGAATCTATGAATATTTCGTTTTGCTAGGAGAGACCTGAAAAACATTGATGATAGCTGAACACCTTAATATTAGAGATACCATACAGTGTTCATGAATTAATTTGGAGCAGGAGTTTGCCACAGATGTTTCTAAAAACAATAGGTCAGTGGCAAATAATTATGTTAATTTATTGTTATTATGATCTGATATTAACAAATAATCCCACCTCTTAAAATTACCTATAACTTCTGTTTGCTGTTTTTCATTTTCCTGATTCTGAATTTTTAATTTATAACCCTCTTCCCTTTTCTTTTAGATTGAGAATTTCCCCTTTTTAGATATTTTCAATATGCAACAAAAGATTTTTAAATATAAATGTAGATATATTATTATGAAGTAAGGTAGAATGCCCTCAATGAATTACAAACTTTTTGTTTTGTAGAGAGAAAAACTTCTAAGATTTCAGAGTAAGAGTCCACTCATTTTAAAATTCGGGGATATAAACACATACACAATCAAATGAAAAAGAAGTAGGAGACTTAAAAAATTAAAAAAATAAAGTCTGGGGATAATATAGTTTACTTGAAAAGTTAGGTGATGACTGTTGTGATTAGGCATTGGCATTTTGGATCAGTGCAGAATGAAAGATGGAGAGAAGTGGATAAATGTGTGTTAAATGTGAGTGAGCATGATAATAGATTGAAAATGGAGGGAAGGAGAAAGGTTAAGAAGAAACTCATTATGTAGCATCATCATTTTCGAAGGAGGTTATAATACAGGAGGAACTGTTTAGTTCTGGTCTGAATATGTACTTAAGTTCTGTTTTAGGCATTTTGAGCTTGGCTATTTATCCAACAGGCAAATTGCATAGATGATTATGGAGGTGAAAGGAGGTGAATGTGAATCATTAGCATGCAGTAATAATTTAAAAAATCGCAAGTCTTCCAGAGCTCATTAGATTTAGAGTAGACATAGAAAGGATAGTCCAGTTCTTTGGCTTCTTTCTGGCCATTAGAGATTGTATGACTGAGGAAGAATAGAGGAGCAGAGTTCAGTGGCATTTTTGTTCCATACAGAAGAGAACGTTTTAATAGAAGTGATGCATGCTCAAGATATATTGCTTTTTGCGGATTGCTTTTATTAGGATATAATTAACATGTAACATTGGTTTAAGCTGTGCAGCACAATGATTTGATGGGGCATCTCTAAATGTTAAGTGTAATGTTCTCATTCTGCTGATCTTAATGTTTCTTCTTTTCTGTTTTGATTTCAGAGGAAGAACCTGTCTCTTTTCCTCAGCATTAGCTTATTAACTTTCTGGGGGACGTCCCTTTTGGGTGCTCGTTTATACTGGATGGGGAACAAACCGCCAAGCTTTTCCAATTCGGACAACCCAGCTGCTGATTCGGATAGCTTCCTGGCCCGCACGCTCACCTTCTTCTACTTGCCAACCAAGAACCTCTGGCTGTTGCTCTGTCCGGATACCCTCAGTTTTGATTGGTCAATGGATGCCGTGCCTCTGCTCAAAACAGTTTGTGATTGGAGAAACCTACACACCGTGGCCTTCTATGTCCTCCTCCTCCTCCTCGCCTACTACAGTTTGAAGAGCCCAGGTGTAGAAAGAGAATGCAACGGGAAATACGTAACCAATGGCAAACAGAATACAAATGGACACAGCTGCCATTCAGACGCAGAGTACCGGAACTCAGAGATTAAGCCCAGTTTTGCTTCCAAAGTAGAAAATGGAATTAAAAGTTCACAGAGAACACAACTTCCTTCTACCGAGAACATTGTTGTTCTGTCTTTATCTTTATTAATAATCCCTTTTGTTCCTGCCACGAACCTGTTTTTCTACGTCGGCTTTGTAATTGCAGAGCGAGTATTATATATTCCTAGCATGGGTTTCTGCCTCCTCATTACTGTGGGTGCCAGAGCCCTTTATGTCAAAGTCCAAAAGCGATTTCTCAAGAGCTTGATTTTTTATGCTACAGCTACATTGATTGTTTTCTATGGACTCAAGACTGCAATCAGGAATGGAGACTGGCAGAATGAGGAAATGTTGTATAGGTCAGGGATAAAAGTAAACCCAGCTAAAGGTAATATTTTATTTTATGCGTTTACCTGAACTGTTTACTCTTTGCTTTTTAATGTTTGCTTCTTGCCCTAAAACAGGATATTTAGGAGCAGTAGTTCTTTTTCTACAATATCCTTGTTTTTATTCTAAAGCAGGGTGAGATTAGTTGTACACCTAATTTAGAAACATCCAGTATGCCACATTTGCAATAGGAATGTATTTTCTGATGTTCCTGAATGTATTTGCTTACAGGAGCAGGAATTCTTGTTTTGGAAAATCATCAGCTATTACAAAAATGTACATAACTTATTTCCATATTTTTAAATGCTGATGGTGACATCATTGTTCTTTTCGTTTAGTGTGTCAGGTTAGTCTGCTTAGTTATCTTAGCTTGTCTGTTTCTCAGGCGTTGCCTGAGAAAACACTAGGAGACTTAACACTGGCATCTTTAAAAGATGAGGAGGTAAGGCTACCTTTGAATCTTGAATTTGTGTCTCTAGGTGTCAGTGTGTACGCATGCAAGTATGAGTCTCTCTGAGCTTTGCAGAGGCTATTTTGAGTATTGTCAAGCACTTATTACCTTCTTAAGAGGACTTAAGTTACTTAGGGAGATAAGCTTTTTGCTATACAATAAGATTGATCACTTTTTTGTTACTATTTTTGATTTAGAAAATTACTTGAGTAAATCTCAGAATATTCAGCTACAATTGAAAGGGGTCTCCTTTAAAACATGATTTAATTGGCAGAGTCTGGGTTAAACAGTTCATTGGTGATGGGAACTAGAGGGCAATTGAATAAAAATAGGCATAAATTTTTAGTGTAGAAATACAGTAAATAGTGTCATGTATTTTTCTTAGTAAGCCACATTTTAGTTATTTATCATTTGAATTGTAATTGCTTACCTAGTATTTGAACTGTATTATTTTTCATTTTTCCTACATAATTTTGTGACAGGCTTAAAAGTGTGAAACTGTTGCAGTCATATACAATGGCCACTGATACATATCAAGATATATATCCAGAAGTCCAGGATTCCTGCAAAGCCCTATGACATCCCTTTCTGGTCGTCAATTAAGTTGAGTTCAGTGAACAGTTACATGTTCCTTTATGATAAGGATCTAATTGTTGGTTCTTGGGATATTTATGCATTGCAAGGATTTTAATGGGGAGTAAAAACATTCTAAATGAACTAGTACCTGGCATATGATTCCTCATCTCCCAAGAAAAAGCCTTCCCATTTGGCATTCAGTGAGTGCTACACAGTTTGTTGGGTGCTGAACTCAAATCTTGCTGTAAAAATTGTTGCAGCTCTCATTGAAAGCATTTAAGCTTTTTTTTTCTTACCTTGTACATTTAAGTATATAAAATAAGGCTGTTTTGCCAGTTTATTTTCTTCTGTTTAAAAAAGATTCTTGGTAAGGAATTCATAGAAGAAAAACAAAAATCAGCATATTATATCATGAGCTGGTTCAGATATTGGTTAAATTTTAGGTAAGTAACTAGCAAAAAACCAAGATAACTTCAACTTAAATCAAAGAGAAACATTGCTCTTTCATCTAACAACCTAAGTATGTGCAACCCCGAGTAGATAAGATGGCGCCATGGGTTTCCAGGGTCCATGTTCTCTCTCTTTTGTTCTCTTGCCATCTCAATAGTGTCACCCTGTCCATGTGGTCCAGAATGGCTCATTATCACATCAGCACTTCAGCTAACAGGAAGAGGGGTGGAAAGGGCAAGTGGTGGGTGTACCCATTCTCTTGTACAACATATCACAGAAATTACACATACCCATGGCCACACCTAGCTGTGAAGAAGGCTGGAAAATGTTATCTTTATTCTGAAATAGTTAAGTACCCAGTCAAAATTGTATTACTCATATAGATGCAGAGAACACATACAAGAGTATAAGTAACGCTGTCCTGGAGTAAGCAAAAGCATTTTGTAAGTACCGAAATATTTTCCAGTATTAGCTAATATTACTTTTGACAAAACTGTAAGTTATTATAGTGACCTGGTTAAAATGCATCATCTTTTTGCCTGTTCATCCATTCACTCTATAAAACAGTTCTTTACTATATCCTTGCTTTTGAAAAATTTTCCTATATCCTTCCTAATAAATACTCTAGTATTTACGTACTTCAGTCATTGTAAAAGGAATATGCAACTGACCAGATATGTAAGACATTTGAGACACCAAAAAATGAATTGATTTCCTACTCCACCACTTGTACCAGGGCCAACTGCTTTTTTTGTTTTTAATTTGTTTATTGACTACATACATGTATTTTTTACGTCATTGTATACCCCTGGGTTCTCCCACCACCATATCACCTGTGTACTTGATGCCTTTACTATTTAATTTAATGGCCACTCCATTTTCCCACAGTAGATCTGGCCAATACTTTCGAGTCATTCATATATCCTGTATTTCTTTCGTACCCTACATTTATTTCCTCAGCAAATATTTTTACTCTGTCTTCAAAAATATATCTATAACTTGCCCACTCTTTATCACTTCCACTGCTGTCACCAAAACCAAGTCAGTGTCTTATTTAATTGGATTATTGCAAAGGGTCTCTTACCTGATGTCCTTGCTTCTATTATCTTTTGGCACGCTTGTCTTGTATTATGCTGTTCAAAGTCACACCTAATGTTTAAGGTATTAAGAACAAGGCTTAGTGTGAATTCATTACAGGAATGCATTGCTGCGGGGGTGGGGGTTGGGGGGGTCTGTGAGGAGGGGAAGCAGGTGCTTTGCTGTGGCTGTGGGAATGGGCACCATTTTCTCTGTCCATGCTTCTAAGCTGCTGACCTCTCAGATGCTTTGGTCTCCAACACGAAGCCATGCCTGAGCAGGATGAGAAATGGCGGGGCACTGCTGGGAAGGAGGAAATAGTGGGGCTGAAATATTGGTAGAGAGAAATAGGAGATTCCTAGGGAGGCTGCTTCTCATTTCAGGTTCTGAAGGCTTTAGCTTTTGGGCAGGCAGGCTCTTCAGAGACATGGCAGTCATCATCTTGGTGGATCTTGGTGGACAGCCTTATGGTGGATTATCCACACTGGATGGTGCATTTTGAGATTTTGTCTTTCCCCTGTCAGCTTTTTGGGCTCTTCCTGGCCTTCCTGAGAGTCTGTTGCTTGAATTTGTTCTGGCAACTTTGCTGTTGGAACTTGCCAGCCCAGCTGGGTATTTGCCTATGAAGATCTGGGTATTCCAGAGTTTGATCTGAAGTATGTTATAAGAAATCCTTTCTGTTTCTTTCTTTCTCTGTCTTTAATTCCCACCAGTTAAACATCTTTGAGTATACTAGCGTTTCATTACCCAGCTTCCATGCAGGCAGACAAATCTGTGCCTTACATGGATAATGCTGGCTTTCCCCTTTAATAGTTGGAGGTCCCTGGGAATGGCTTCATCTTCCCAGTATGTGTTTTTGGTTCCCTGACCAGGAATAAACCTTCAGGTAATAGGTTTAATGTTTATTATATGTCTAGGTGTCAAAGACAGGTGTCTTTGTTCTGTCTTCCCTGTTGTCAGAACTCAGAATCTGTTTTTCTATATCTTACTACTGTAATCCTCTAATAAATCCAGTTCCTTGTTTTCTATTTATAATGTACTAAGAATAATTCTGGCTACAGTTACTTCCATAGTAATTTTGAGATTGGCAATAATAGTTCTTAAGACAAGTTTTACTTAATCTATTACATTATTTGAGACTGGTAAAAAGTTTAGAAACCCTTTAATGTCAGTCATATATAAGGTTGTCTGAGATTACAGTTACTTCATTGAATTAGGTTTTATCCCTTCCTTTGAAAATCTTTGCAAATTTTGAAGCACTTCAGTCTACCATGCACTTTAATAGATTCTGATTTTAAGCCTCACGGAACATTATACATTAAAACTGCTGCCTTCAGTAATGGGTGCCGTAGACAGCTGCCAGTCATTAACTGATTGGATGCAAATGATGGTGGGTAAAGCTTGTCATAGTGACTGTTGCTAATTTATGGCTTAAATCTGGATAGTGGAGAAATGATAGCTGATTTGGACTATGTAAACCACAAGTCCTATCTCATTATGTGGTTGATAATGTCAGGAAAATACTAGACATAGTTGATTACTGTAGTTTGCTGATTTGACAATGACTCTTTGCATTTTTATGCTTAGGAAAGAGGAAATTTTCTCTAATGACTGCTTTAATGAGCAAGCCACATATTACTTAAAAACGTTTTTTTCCCCTTCATTTAAAACAGCATTTTATAAACCATATTGATTTATTTACTTGAAAGAAGGTGTTTCTTAGTGCATTACAAAGGGGTTAACTATATGATCATCCTTCTTCTTGAACTCTAGCCTCATCTAAGTCCCCACATGTCTCTAGTTTTGTTTAATTTGACACTATCGATCTGTTACTATGATATTTTAAGGCCTTATACAATTATGATTATCTTTCTCTCATTTTCCATAGCTCTCACTTCAGTTTTTGCCTCCTCCCTAAGTTGATTCATTTTTCAAGATTTTGTGCAAAGACTTCCTTTTCTTCCCTTTTTTTGTGTATGATATAGATCTGTGTCTACTATTTATTTATTTATTTGTTTGTTTATTTTATTTTATTTTATTTTTTTGAGACTAGGTCTTGCTATTTTTGCCCGTGGACCCGCAGGCTCTCGTTGCCCAGGGTATCACAGACTCAAGCAATCCTCAGCCTCAGCTTCCCAAGTAGCTGGGATTACAGATGTGTGCCACCACGCCCAGCTATTTTTTTGGAAGTAGGTCTTGCTACTGGCCCCAGACGGGACTCAAACCGTGATCCCTAGCCTCTGCTACTTCATAGGCTGAAGCTTACAGGCACGAGCCACCGTGCCCAGCCCTATGCCTACTATTTATTATGGGAATTTATATTGGGACCTTGGAATTTCTGTTATTTGCCAAATGACCTCTTATCTAATTGAACTTCTCCATTTAGGTCATTTGCTAGCATTTCAAACTGATCACCTGTTTTACCCATAAGGCAATTGCTTGCCAACTTCCTTAGTAATTAAAGGGATAAGCACATACTAACAATTTTTATGTATAAACAGATCACTGTACACATAAACCTAAAAATTAATGACAGCATATGGGTTAAGTAGTATACTGTTAGATATTTAATTTTTTAAGGTAATAGATTCAAAATCAAATAAATTCTTTAGAGTAGTTTAATAAGTATCAGTTTGCTTTAAAGACTGTGACTGTTTTTAAGTATTTGAAACAGTATATTAAAATAATTTAAAATAATTAGGAACAATTAAGCAGCATTAATACAAGGAAACTTCAGCCAGTTAAAGTTTACTTTTAATAGCTTTTTCCTAGTGTGAATATGTGAAATGATCAATAGAAAATACATATGTTCAACAATGTATATTTAGCAGATTCTCAAAATCTGTTCTTTCAGGTTCCTTTCAACATGAAATAACAAGAAGAAGAAATTTCAACTAACATTAAACTAGATGTTATTCAAGGATCTATTTTTGTTATTGTTGTTTCACTTAAAATCAATCTCCAACCAAGAACCTGTGTGAGTGATGTTAAGTGAGGATTTAGCTACTTGAAACTCTAAAAGTGATTATCCAAACATTCTATATTCAACTCTTCCCCAGGTAAATGTCAAATATTTCCCGTTTAGATAATGGAGAAACAGAGAGAATAGTTGTTTCAACTATGCAACCTTTGATAATCTTCCTAGATTATATACCAACTACTCATAGTTTCCAATGTCAAGAAACAAGTATGTTGAAGGAATATCATTTTTCATAGGAAACAACTCATAATTTAAGTGAAATCTAAATTTTCAAGTCATGTGAAACTTGACTAATTCGTTGTGGGTTTTATGGCCTTGATTTTGTTTACCTCTAATTGAATGTCTTCTTTAACTATGGTAAATTATAATTAACCAGCTAGCTTTCAAATTGTGTATGAATTTTATTGTACTTCCTAAGTAATTTGTTTTGTTACTTCTAAAGTAGGATGAACAATTTTCAAAAAGGGGTTCTTTTTTTTTTTTTTAATAAATAAAAGCTGACACTTATATCAGGAAAGGAAATCAATATAATATTTTGTTATGGTTGACTGGCCTGAGTTATAAAGCTATCAAATATAATTTCCATGTTTTAAGAGAGATTTGGAAGAAGATAGCTTGTTGAAAACACCAGTAAAGGCTGATGGAGAGAAAAATGGTGTGAAGACTAGGGTAAATAAGTCTGGTCCATCTCCTCTCTTTTAGTAAAAATCATTATAAAAACAGTGACGTTGATGAGAATGATGTGAGGTTGTATCATTAGCTAAACAGACCACCATATTTAAAAAGTAAATGTCATATTAAGATCCCTTTAAAATATTTGAATTTTGAAGAAATCAAGTCTGTTTTTTTGTTTGTTTAAAGTTCGAAAGAATAGGTTGCAGAAGTTCAAATGCACATGGTTTTTTTACCTGTAAAAAATGGAATAGCACATAAATCTTTCATCTCAGGTTTAATGCTTTTGAATACAGTTGTGTGGGTGAAAAAGTATCAGACTCTAACCAATTCAGTGAAAATGGTCCTTAAATGTATTATGAACCAGGTGACTACGGACATTTCTATGGGATATCCTTAAAGAAATTTTGAAATCATTAGAGTCATTTGAAAACTCTCAAAACTAAAATATAGAATGGATATATTTACCACAGCTAATATTTTAAAGGAATTGTAAATACTTATTAAAATTAATATGTTCTGATGTTCATAATAAATTTTCTACCGCTTAAAATATTTCAACATTTTACTATATATATTTCATTAAGAAATAGATTATATGCAGTGCATATATATAACACTTAAAAAATACTGCTACAACAAATACCCATTTTGCAGCTTAAGAAAAAAAGTATTAGTAATATCTTTTGTCCCTTATTTCATAGTTTATGAAAGTATATGAAAGTAATATCTTACTTTCACTTATGAAAGTTTATGAAAGTAATATCTTATGTCCCTTTTGTCCCTTATTTCATAGTTTCAGTCATTTCACTTTCTTATTATATGCAAAAATCTCCATTTCAGTGTTAAACAGGACTGATGACAGCAGTTTGGGTTTTTTGTTTGTTTTTGCTTCAGTAATGCTTAAATGAGAATTTTAATATTTTACCATTAATTTTGTGTATTTTTAAGGTTTTCCTCTTATTTCTACTTCAACATTTGTTTTTATGAATTGATATTGATAATTATGTGTTTTTCCCCCACCCAATATGTTAATTTGATCATTTATGTTGAGATTTCCTAATGTTGAAACTACTTTACATCCCTACAATGAACCCAGGGATTAGTTACATTATTTTTATGTTCTTCAAAATTTGTTCTTCACCCCTGATCCATAGTGAAAGTGGCAGTTCCCAGTTTGTGATACTAATTGTACTCTGGTTTTAGAATCAAGTAACCTCACAGAATCAGGTTGGGTATATTACCCCTTTTCTTGTACTTTGAAATGTTCAAAGTCAAATTCGAATTATCTTTTTCTTTTATATTTAATAGAATTCACTTGCAAAACAGGCTAAATGTGATGCTTTGTGAATGTTACACCTTTTTTTCTCTACTGATTTGATCTCTGTGATTTTTGGAAATATTTAGCTGTACTTTTGGACCAATTTTGGTAAAATCTTGGAATTTTTTTCATTGTAACTAGTTGCAAGTTTATGTGCATAGCACCATACATATCATCCAAATAGTGCTTTGTGAATTTTTTGCTGCAGCTGTACCTGGAAACATATTTATTCTCAAACTTTGCACAGCCCATGATTGCCCCAAACTTTATGAAGGAGAATTTATGGTTAGAAATTCCCAAGAAACTCTTCTCTTTTCTATTTATCTAAATAGTTTTGACAGACAATACCCTCATCTTCTTTGAATTTTTTTGTTTGTTTCTAGTTAATCTGCCCTGACTGCTGCTTGTCAGGAGGGTAGAGTTTTTGTGGCTTATGCCATCTAATCTCCCATTTGCAGGCTTTCATTTAAAACCCAAGCCCAGTTTCATCATGTGATTGTAGCTATATGCTGGGCAAATGCTCTCTTTGCTTGTTTATCTTTCTCATACCTGCATTCTGCAGACTTAAGCAATTTCTCTTTTCCATCAAGATATTCATTGACAAATACTTTTGTTACTGTTTTTGCTTTGTTTATCTAGCATTTATATGTGTTTTGTAGACAAACTTGAATTGTGGGTAACTCTGGGACACTGAATTTTACCATACTTTCAGAAAAGGAATTCTTAAAAAATACCTTCAAATCTGACAGGTATTAACTAATAGGTACTTCAGAAGTCTCTTTCTGAGAATAAAATTTTTATTTAAGATCATTTCTGATGATCTTAAATAAAATTTAATTTCAATGATTTTGAAAATTTTAATTTCTTTTCTAACATGAGATTCAAACAGACAAAGGTAGAAAATATATTTTACAACACTATCCAATATGAAATTAAATTAAGGTATTTGATCCTTAACAAAACCTAGCAGGATAAAATTTATTTCCTTCAGTAATATGGAGTTAGAGGTGATGTCCCCAAAATAGCAGATTTTCAGGAAAACAAACAGCATTTTTTTTTCTTTTCCTTGTTATGCATACATGCCTATTATTGATGATTGTGGAGTTAAAACAAAATTCCAGATAAATCTCAAAGTATTATGGAAAAATCTGAAATTCTGTAGGTTATATTATTATTGAAAATAGGACTGAGGACCTATTTTATGTAAATAAAATAGTTATATGTAGAGGACTGTACACATAACTCTTTGGGGCAATGATTGAAAGAAAAATTATGTGCTCTATTTTTATGTACTTGGATGTTAAAATAGAAATCTCATCTTCTTAGCTTTGGATATTAGTGTTAAATGTATTTCTAATGAAAATAGGAACATTTTCATTCAGGAGAATTCAGTAAAAACAGATATATCTACTGAAAACTAAGGATAAAATATTTGCAGTGTTTTGATTTAAAAATTTAACAATAGTTTCCAAATAAGAAACATTCTCATTTTGTTAACTAGAAGGGAATAAATTTAAAAAAAGAAATCTCCTTGAGGGCAGGACAATATTAGAGTTGTTACTGTGTCTTGTATTTAGGATTCTAGTTCCCATTACTGTTACTACTCTGAACATTCAATCATCCTAAAAAAGAATAATTTAATAACTTTCTGCAAAACCCCATAGGATAGTTATTAATATATGTTGAGACCACCTGCCAAGACTAGGACATCTGAAATATTTTGAAATAGTCTCTATTTTTACTTTGAATTTTACAAATAAGTTTTGATTGTTTACAATACTAGTATAGAACATTCATTACTCTGCTTTTCTAAATCCGAATATTTCCCAAGTGCCTTTCGCCTCATGTTCACTTCAATGGTTTATGTTGAAAAGTATTACTATCTTCATGTGAATACAGGGAAGATTTTAATGTAACAATCAGTTCTGGACTTAATGAGTAATAAACTCATGAATGTCTTAATGATACTGTACAAAGCCACTTAATCTGTAGTTTTTTTCCATCCTAATGATATATTTTAAATTGCTTTCACTCATAATTCTCTTATTTGGAAGCAATAATACAGGATTTTAAAATCCTTTGTTTTAGGACAATGATTTTGAGGTGATTCTTGAGGTTAGGTAAAAAAGTATTGAATACAGAGGAGTCTATATATAACTCTTTGGGAAGATGATTGAAAGACAAATTGTGAGCTCTATTTTTTATGCACTTGGGCATTAAAGTAGAAATCTCATCCTTTTAGCTTTGCTTTTATATTTGGCCTGTGTTGGGAACCACAGAAAATGCAAGACTGCCTCTCTTATTTGGGGGTAGATGCCAGATACGGGTAATTGATATTAGCATTTGCCTAATTGGTGTGTCTAAATGGGGTCAGTATTTGTGGAAGTCAGATACATGGTTACTCAGTGTTTCAACAATTACTTTAAATGTCAGTTATTGTGGTAGGTGAGAGAAGGTCTGTTGGTATGATAACAGGAACTTCTCAAGACTCAGGTCTTTCAAATTCCTCTTCTCCAGTCATTATATTTATAAAGGCAATTGTATTTAATATCTTACTATACAGAACTTTTCAGGGAGCAAATGACTGCTAAAAGGAAAATAAAGTCAGTATTTTGTTTTGTTTTGATAGAAATGCCATGGAAATTATAAGTGAAATTATAAACGAAAGGTTTAGGTAAGAACCAGCACCCCATACCAGGAACGCTACTGGTAGCAGACGCTGAGCAATGGGATGTGGGTGACTGATAGTCAGGAGAAGGGTAAAGATTCAGAAGGGAAAATGCTAAGGAGCAACCCTAGATATTTTAAAACAAAAATAAAAACCTGAACTGAATTGTACACATAGGTACTACAGTACCTGTGGTGTGATCGTATTGCAGAGACAGTGTAAACAGAGTATTAGGATTCTAAATTTTTCTTTTTATTTTTCAGTATTTTTTACCCAAATAGGAATAATTTGTTTCAGTTTCATCTGAAGTAACCAAAGAAAAGGGAGTAAGAGAAAATAGCTGCGTATTTTAAAAGTGAATATAATTAGAACTAATAGATGTATATATAGCATATATATTCTGGTATTATAGTATCCTGAATCATAATCTTTAGCTTATGCCCACTTTTTAAAAACTAGACTTATTGTCATCTTTTACTCGCTTAATATTGTGTGTGAGATAATCTAAGTTATAATTACTTTAGGAAAAATATAGTCTTATAGCATCATAAGAGCTCTTATTTCCCTGGAGTAATATGCAAAGTTAGTTAAATGCCTAGCCTACAAATGCTGATCTGGGTATCCTTTACTCATGGATGGAGAGATAAAGTATGATTAGATGAAAAACCATACTCACATTTATCTTAGGTTTCATGCAGTTCACTTGTTCTTCCCCCACTTTTTTTTCCTCATTCCCCAATGTGATAAGAAAATTGAGCTTAATTAATTCTTATATTTTAAATTGCTATTATTTAAATTATAGCATTATTAATAGTTTTGAAACACATCTAAAGTTGAAGTGTTCCATAGTGGTAAAAGGAAGGGCTTTGGAACCAAGTAATCAGACACTTGACTCTTACTTTTGAGAGTCTGTCTCAGCTCTTGGGAGGCAGTGTTTCCTTATCTAGCACCAAAGGGAATGATAACACTTGTTACCAGGGTTAAAAGGTGTAATGTTTAAAATGCTTAAAAATAATCCTTCAATCTGAATAGACACAATTCTTACCAGATACCTTAGTCAATTATATTTTCTTTCTGGGCTGACTGAGAGAACTAGCAAGTTTTCAATTTTGAACCCTTTTTGATAATAGCATTCTGGTTTAAGACAAGGAACTCAGAGTTGGAGAGAGCGAAGTTTAGAATGTATCAATCATTTGATAGAATTAAATGCTTCAGTTCTACCAGATCCTTACATAGAAACCAATATTTGGATAGAGAGACTGCAGATACATATATTAAAGCTGTAGTATGAAAATAAATTACAGCTGAAGGCAACATCAAAATTGAGCATCCTGACTGACTTTGGTGGTAGTGTTCAGTGTATCAGTGATAGGAATGCTAACACAAGAACCTAAATCTGCATGACTTCTTCTGTCGACCTGAATGCTAAATAACTAAAATTTAAATATTAATATTAAGAGTCAGTCATCTTATTAGCTAATTTTTCAAAGTAATGTGCACCACAATATAAGAAAATGGCTTTTAGCTTCTGTTATGAGTATGCATATCTGTGGTTTTAATATCAAATTTAAAAATTTGCACAAGTCTCAATGATTTCTGTGAAATATGTGAGAGATATGAGTTAACAGAAGTAGCTTTATGGTAAGTTTGAATTTACTTTATAAATTTAGGGCTTCATGTATTTGAATGAGGACTTTGAAAAAATTTTGGAGGAATTTATTGCTATATATCATTTAACATTCCTAGCAGAATCACACATTTGACAACTGTAACAAGATTAGAATATATTGTTCTTCTTTCAAGGAACATAAAATAAACTGGCAGACAGTGGACTAAGTGCAAGAGGAGATTTCCTTGTGAACTAAGGTCCAATTTCTTAGCTAGTGGATACCTTTTACTTGTATTTTAATATCAGTGTGAAGGGTCCTTGAGGTTTTAAAGTTCTTCCTGTTCTTGGCTTCCTTAGTTTTTAACAAACAAACAAACAAACAAACAAACAAACAAACAAAATCTCTTTTCTTTTTGAGCGTCAAATAACTTAGCAACAGATTACATTTTCTTAAAGGTTATTGGGCAATATATAAAGATCTGTCTGTTTTCCTATAATGTAATCATTATATAAGCTTAGTCTTAAGGAATAAGTCAGGTACTTGTTCAATGGTGCTTTTTACATCTCTGACATGTGTGGAACTTCCGAGCTATTACAAGATCTTAACAAATGTTCAAAAGTTGCCCAGAATCTTTGGGCAACATCCCTTTGTTTCCACAGATATACCTTCTTTGTTCATGTGTATTGGAAAATATGACACTTAAAATAATAATTCCAACGAAATGAAAACACTTAGCATAATTTGTTATTAATCATTCTGAGGTGTGAAAAATGCAATATGAAATATGGGTACAGGTTAGCTTAATTGCTGTTTCTGGAGGTTTTTTTTGAGACTGGATCTCGCTGTTTTTGCTTGTGGAACCGCAGGCTCATGTTGCCCGGGGTACCACGGACTCAAGCGATCCCCTGCCTCAGTTTCCCAGGTAGCTGGGATTACAGGTGTGCGCCACCACGCCCAGCTATATTTTTGGGGGAGGGGCGGGGGAGGACTAGGTCTCATTATGTTGCCCCGGGTGGGACTCGAACTGTGATCCCCAGACCCGGCTGTGACTCCATGGATGGGTCTGCGACTCCCCAGACCCACGTGCCATCATGCCTGGCTGAGGTCCGTCCACTGCATGTCACAGCGGTGCAAAACCAGGTTAACAGAATTGGGGTTTATTTACAAGAGACAAGGAACCAAGAGTCCTCATGGCCACCCAGGCCCTTGGGACACCTCACCCCAGTTCAGTTAACGCCAAGTCCAGGTTACCAAAAACTCCCTCTTGTCAGGGACACTTAAATAACTAAGTCCAGGTTCCAGCAGCTCTTGGCTTTTCTTCTCCGCCGGGCCGCAGTCAGGACCTGGTGCCTACACGGCTCCCCCTCCTTCCTCCTCCGTTCCAGTCTGGGCGTGCGTGTTTCTGTCTTCCTGCTTGTACTTTTCAAAGCCCTTTCATCCCGTGTCCTTCCCGTTGCTCCTCTTTCCATGTGCTTCACTGAATCTCTGCCCAGTGGCTCTTCCTCCTCAGCTGCATTTTGTACAGACCTAGGGCCACAGCCCCCCAACTCAGCCTTATCACCCCCTTATACCAACATGTCAGAAGGAATGACTCAATTGGATAATTTATGTTGTTTTCATCTTATACTTCATTTACTCAAACATGTAAACTATTGAGTACTAAGACTAGCTATTCAATTTTGTATTCAAACTCAAAGTTGGCAAAATCAGATAGCCTTACCTTTAAGCAGAGTCCAGTGCCTGAAGTAGTTCTGGACCTCTCGTTACTAACTTTGCTACTTAAGGAGTAAGTTTTGTCATAATGAAATAGGTGCATAATGTGCCTCAAAGGTATTTGTTAGGTCAAATACGTTTTTGTTTTGTTTTGTTTTGAGCACTGTGAGACATACAGTAAGCTCTAAATACATTCACGTAGTTTTATTACTGTTTTTTTTTTATTTGACATCCAATCTTTTCTCTTTTTTCTCTGCTTTTCCTCCCTTTCAACCCAATAGTACTGCAAAGTAAGGCCATATGATGGGACAGAATATTCCCCCCACAGTGGAGAGCAGATTTGTATAATACTATAGGGTAAATCAGATGGTAAGACTTTTCTCCATTAGCCTCTGTGATCAGCACCTTGGTATTTCCCCTCTCCCCAGGATTGTATGTGTCTGGGGTCAGTGTACACCATGTGAGTGGGCACACTTGGATGTAGGTGGAAGCGAAAAGGGCAGTGCCACTCTTTCAGAGGGTGAGGAGAGAATGAGAAGAAAACATGGGCATAATGCCAAAAAGAGAGAAGGCCAGAGAGGGAAAGTTAGCTCAGAGAAAGAGTGTGAAGATTCCAGGGGAGTTGGGGATCTCACCTGCCTCTCTGCCTGGTGTGCCTGTGTACCTGGTTCCCTTAGAAAGCATTGAAGCCAGTAAAATCCATTCAGGGCTCCAACATTCTTCTTCAGCTGCTAGAACTGAATAAGAACCTACCTGGATTAATCTGCTTGCAAAACAACTTTATTTTGTAAAACAATAGGAATGAGTAAGTATTTTGAACAGTTGAGAAAAATATAAAAATTACATAACTTTAGAATAAACTCGTTATATAGTTTTTATACTTCAAGTCAAGTGTTTATTATATCTAGAACTTAAGGTATGAATTAGGTTCATCTATATCAGCTATTAAAATGCTGTATTTAAAAACTGGCTATGTGATTTTTAGGTTTCATCACAATTTCTCACAAGAATTTTTAGGGATATTATTCCAAAAAAACTGCTCTTTAAAAGTCAGTACATAAAATACATGCATAAATAAAATATCTGTGCTTAAAATATAAAGTATAAAAAATACAGGTAATATTAAATATTAATGAAAAACTAAGATTTTTCTGTTCTGTTGGTCCAAAGTATAATAAACAAGTATACATTTGAAGATAATTCCAAATATCTGTTAAATTGCTATCTAGTATAATAAAAAGTTTAGTGATTGTTATAAACCTTTATTCCTTAAGCATCATATAGAATGAGCCTGTCTTTATTTTGAAAGAATGTAGAGCTTGACCTTAATTTTTCTTTTCCCCCTTCTTTTCTTTCCTCTTTTCATTTCTTCCTCTTCCCCAGTTGCAGATAATTAGATTAATTCTATTCCTTGGTCATGACCAGTTTTCAGGATGATGACTACAAAATTTCTTTCTTCTACTCATACATTTATTCTATTTGGTGTCCATTTCTAACTTCATTTTCCAATTGTCTCATAGGCAATGGTTCTGATATACTTGATTGCAACCTTAGATTTGCAAAATACCCTTTAAATAAAATATTCAGTGGTATTTTATGTGGGAATCAACTGTTCTATTTATAATTGATGTGCTGACCCAGAATATTTTCAGTATTTTTGTTCTTTGAAGGCTCTTAAAGGTCCTTTCATGCCATTCACATGGGGTTCACAGGCCTGACAAATCCTGCTATGAGATGAGGAAAAGTCCTCACCTTAATTGCATCTGGCAAACTGGAGACAAAACTTTAGCATTGATCCTGTGAAGATGTGATAGCCCCACTGCTCCTCCAAAATATTTACCTATGGAAATCCCTCTAAACAGAGATAGTAATCACCTGCAAACAACCCCCCTACCACCAATTGCCCTTCAAAAACTAATATGTTAACCAGTTTAACTGTCTTCCTCACTGCTTGCCTTCCTTTAAAATTCATTCACCCTGTGTTTCTATAAATACCCGTTTCTTTTGGTAATAAATTGTCATTTGGGTCATTACTTCTAAATCAACCCTTAGCCTCCGGCTAAGCCATCTCTCTTTTAGTCTCTTTCTCCTACCTTGTTCAGCTGTCAACACTTTCATGTCTCAATATTTACGTGAAAATTGTTGCTCTTTGCTGCTACACAGTGATTAATAATATTTGTGATACTCGCCTCATTTGGTAGAGTATTTCTCTCTACTGATCAGCACAAGAGGCTTATCTTGACCTCTTAAGTCCTTGCTCCCTTGGTTGGGAATTTCTTGGGGAGTGAGATTACTAGTGTAGGGTAAATGAATTATCAGGGTTTTTACCCTTTTGCCTTTAGCCTCTATAACCAGCACTTGTGGTATTTATCCTCCTAGTGACTGTGCATAGCTGGGCCAATGGGTGTGTATTTATGTGTAAGTGTGTACACCTGCACCTAGGAGGCAGGGGAAAAAAGAGCAGCTTCACCTTAAGGAGAAAAGGGGACACGGGAATGGTAAGTGCGATTAGTCATGAGGAGAAAGAAGCATCAAATGTTGTCATTTATATGTGGAATAAAAAGTAACTAAGAGTAAGATAAAGACAAGCTTAAAAACCAGCCCTTGAAAGCTGACTAGAGAACTGAAGCACAAACAGAAAAAGGGTTGGCAAAGAAGAAAAAAGAGCGAGCGAGGGGAGGGGGGAGAGAAGGGGGCTGTGGTAATGTACTGTGGGTGATTTGGCAGTGGGTGTACTGCTGTGGTGATACCTGATGGGGATAGCCAGACATTACCTTCATTAAACATAAGTAAATTTAAAAAAAATAATAAAACTCTCACATTTCTTACAAACCCAAGAAAAAAATGGCCCAAAGATATTTTCCTACATAGTCTCCTGTTAACTTTTCAAATTTAACCTTTAAATCTGATAGTTTAGTTTTGTGTATAGTAGATATGAAATTGGGTAAAAAGAGAAAAAAGACTTTTTGACTTTGCTTGAAACACCTATGCCTGCTTTTCTCTAGGAAGCAAGCTACAGTAGTTCATTACCATTTTCACTGTTCACCTACTATTGGTATGCAAAAATCAGCTACCAGCTTCTCTCAGCTTTCTCTCCCTCTCTCAGACCTGAAAAAAGAAAAAAACTTAGAAATACAGTTTAAACTTTAGACTAGTTTGCCTCAATTTACCCTCTTCTAAACTTCTGTGGATTCTTTCCACCATCCCCTGCCTTCTCACCAAAATCCCAAGCCAAAGCAAGACTCTGAGTGCAGACTAATTTATTTCTAACAAAGTGATTTCCTAATTACTACAAAAAAACATGTAAGTAAAATTCTGATTACTTTAACATTGTCCAAAATCTTTCTCAACATTTTCCCCAGATTGTCCAAAAATCTTCAGTCTCTCAGTCCTGATAATCTCACCAAAATCAGCCAGTCAGAGTTCATCTCCAGATGCTCGAAGACATCTTCTTTTTGTGTGCTCCTCCTCCTTTTCCATGCCGTCTTCTCCTGTCCTCCAGTAGTAGAAGCTCCATGGTACGGGAACCAGCAAAGTTTACTTTCTTTTCAGGCCCAACTTTTGCACGACCTCTTCCAGACACAAGTCAAACTCAGCAAAAACAAACTCCAATGTGGAGTTCAAATTTGCAAGCTCCTTAACTTCCTTTAACACACATGCTGCTAGCCTGGGCCCACCAAAGGCTGCAGGCCCCAGACCTTGGCCACATGGCCAAGCTCACATGGCTCACATCTTCATCCCACAAAATGGCAGAAACCAAACCTGAATCTGAATTCCCATCAAATTTCTATCTTTGTTTCAAACTTCTTTATCCTTTCTGTTTTCCCACCTTCCAGAAACAGCTCCTGAATTATTACATTACAAAGAAAAAAACCTGTTTTATATCTTCCTTTCCCTTTTATCTTTCTGAAAGGAAATTCTAATTAAGGCCATTCTCACATTTTAGCATATCTTCCTTGAAAACTACAATCTTAAATGGGAGACAATGACATGGGCAGGGTGGGGGGTGGGGGGGCTGGCATCCCCTATTAGACATTAAATATTATCAGGTATTAAAAACCTCATTTCTTTTCATATATGTTGTGTTTAGAATATATTTCTTTTTATTCCCTAATCAGTAATACTGAACTATTGGTTGGAATTATGTAGAATTTATAGTTAGTACTGGGAAAATCGACATCTTTATGAAATTAAATCTTCCCATCCCTGAGTCTTAGAATATTGCTCTATAGCTTTCAAATTTTGATTTGAAGACTTGAAAGTAGTCAGATCAGCTTGGTTTAAAAATTGACATGGTGCAAAATAGTTGACTTGATTAATGTGACCAAATTTGTCTAGTAATAGAAAGAAAATTAAATTATAGTTACAATTCTAAAGACTAATTATATAGGTGTGATAGCATCACATTAGCCCTTTTAAGATATATTTTTAATAGTTCATGCTAATGTATTTTCCTTTAAACTAAATATATCTAGATTCACTAGATTTCAAATGATTTTTTAATTCAACACTTTTTAAAAAGCTTTATTTTATCATTGAGGTATCATAAATGAACAGCATTTATGAAAGGAATTGTTGCTTAACTGACTGCTAATTGAATTTTTTACTTTAGGTCTTACTCCTCAGACATCTTTATGTTTTAGGAAGTGATTTTTACTTGATGTTAGCATTGAGGTTTGGTAGTCTTTATGCAAAAATCAATCACATTTAAATTTGAAAGCATGGGAATAGTGACAGCAGTTTTTATACTTAAAAAAATTATGTGGCAATTTTAAGCTTAGTTTTGACAGCTCACTCTTATAAAAAACATAAAATCCATCTATTGAGGAATAGTTAGCTAAGGAAGAAGAGATTTTAAAAAGGAATTGTTTTTAAACTGAGTTTGATGAAATCCTCTATGTCAATAGTTTTCAGCCAAAGAGGCCCTCAGGGAGATACCTGGGGTAAAGTAGTTGAGTTAATTACCCATTGCTCTGAGGGAATGCTACACTGTGGGGACCCTGGGATATTTCATTCTATTTTCTGTCACAGGATTTCTGCTTTGTTTGAGTATGTGGGAGAGGATTTAAGGAAGCAGACTGAATGGTGTGGCCATTCTATGGCCTAGTAGTTCATTTAGCAAGAGAAGGGATGCTTGCTAAGGGATGTATTTTCTAGGTTGTGCCTTTTTCTTTTCTGTGTTTAGTCAAATTATGAAGTGATCTTGCTTTGTCTTGTTAACCATGATCTCAGAATAACTGATTCATGCTCGTATTCTATAGGATTATATATGTACAACATAAGCACAAAATAATATCAGATCTGACCATGACATTAAAATCTACTCTCTGTCTCTAGTTTTCCAGCCTTCTTATCTTCCTCATCTCCCTTCCTTTATCACACTTATGTAATTAAAACTGGTTTAAAACTATACATCTTGAGAACTTCCCCCACTCCAACCCAATCACCCAGGGCCGTGATTTAATCATTAAAAATGTCAGATTTTCACTTGGGCAAAAGTGGCCAAAACCTTAGCATCCCTTTGTGACCTTGTCATAACTAACCTTCATTGTGATTTAGAAATTCTTAGTTGTACTTTCCTGTGGAAATAACCACCTTCTCTGCTTCCTGATCCAGGAAGTCATCTTAACCTTGCTCTCTGGACACACTACAGTTATCTTCTGACTGATCTGTTACTCCTTTCATTCTCTTTGTGGTGAGAACCTCCTCCACAGAGGAGGCAGAGTGATATTTTTAAGAAATGTTAAGTGTAACAGAACTTCCTGCAATCATCCCCCATCTACTACAAATAATATAGCTCCAGAATTATTGTGACTTTTCATACCTTACAGAACCTCTATTATTTTCATAACTTCATTGTAGCCTTCCTTTTCATTTAGAGCTCTTTAGCTGTCTGGTCTTTTCTGGGAAAATAATAATATCCTTTGAATCCACTATTCCACTTACATGGAGTCAGCATTTCTTACAATGCTACAACTTTGGTCCTTAGAGATCTTTCCTACTTCCCAATTTCTAAGATATCCCTATCTAATATAGCCTCATCCATTCAAACTTTCTTTAATATTAGCTGTAGCTCTTACCAGGGTTTGACATCACTAATTTAGTGTTACATGATCCTTTTCCATGTACTCATCACTTCAAATAGAAAACTGGGTGGGAAATTTTATGTAGGTCCACTTCTAAGCGAGTCTAAGTGCCCACACCTCATGAAATTTCTGACACAGAATAAATGCCTAACAAATATCTGTTCAGTAAAAGACTATATTTTTGAAAGGATAATCAACTAACTTAGTGAACATATACTATAGCTATAACTGTATCTGTTGACTGTTATAAGAGAAACTTTTGCAGTTTATTATAAAATTAAATCTAAATATCTGAAATAGAGCCAATCTGTTTCTCTGGAAATATGGCTTAATGTATTCAAAGTAATTCCTTGCTATATATTTTTCAGCATGTGTGTTATAAAGCTATGGTTCAGATAGAATAGCATTATAATGTTTTCCTGGTGCTTGATATTTGAATTCATTTCTCTCAAGTCATCCCAATGTAATATTTAATATGTTAAAAAGCAGTGTTGGGGAAAACGGATCGTAATTCCTCAGCTTTGTGCCTAAGAACATAGAACAAAACTGAAAAGCAGAATTACAGAGAGAAACAACAGTCTGATTTACAGGAAGAATAAGAAGCTGGAAAACAGAGAAAGAGAATGAGACAAATGTAATTTGACCAGCATATGTCCAGATGCCGGCTGTTCTACTAACAGCACCATTAAAGCTGAAATTAGGTTGCATGTTAAAGCTGGGAAAGCAAGAGTGAGGCCTTCCTGTCTTCGGTCTTTCAAGGTCAACATGGCCACACAACTCTCCCCCTAGATCCCAACATTATATTCCCTATCTGTTCAGAAAGACAAGTTTACTACATGCTGGGAATATAGACCTCAGTGTCTGAGATGTCACTGGCTTGGAGTTGGGGGTGCATTCTAGAAGAACAATTTCAGGAATTGGGAGTCCATTCATGGCTGGGAGTTTTCTCCTTACTATTCCTTTAACACATTTATTTACATTTATTAATCCACAGTCACAGTAGAAATTTGGGGGAGGTGGTGTGTGTTGAAAATAGCTGGGTATTAGAAATTTAGATAGTTAAACTTTATTTAGGAGGGTACTTAATACATGTGATGTTTAACCAACTAGATTTAAAGATAACTATTTTACTTTTTTGCATTTTTTTGTTATTGAATATAGTATTTTTTGAATTTGACAATATTTTATCTTTCAATTTAAGGATTCAGTTTCCGATGTACTCATGCTGCCAATGTCTTGTTCATAGTCTGTGAATGTTGATTTGCATGAAAGATGAATCGTATGAAAATATTAGATGGAGGGTGAGAAAGTTTAGAAGTAGGCGATCTTGAATTTGAATCTCTGCTCTAGTAATCCAGTATTAAGTTAGCAAGTTCTTTAGGAGTCTGTATCCTCATCCACAAAGTAGACAGGGTATTTACAGTCAAGACTGTGTAGCTCTCTAAAATGTATCTTTATGTGTGGGTGGTATTAATAAGTGCTGGATATTTGTAAATTTGTTTTTCCTCTGTTTTCTATCAGAAGCAAAATAAATATGATTTACCAAATACAAAAAGATTATTTTTTGTAGATAGTATGTGCTTACATAGTACATTATATTTAGTCTTATATCTCTGCAATGCTTGACAGAGCATTTCTTATAATAGTATTAGTGATAGTAACACATATTAATATAGTTTTGCCATATGACAGACACTGTCTTAAATACTCTACATGTACTAGCTTATTCCTTGTGATGAAATCCTTGAGATACTAATTACTTTTTCCATTTTACAGATGAGTAAACTGAAGCATGGAAGTATTAAATTACAGAGCAAACCTGCAACCAAATATTCTGTAATTTTTATGCATTTAAAATTATTACCCTAAAATTCCATTTATTCTTGGGATATAGTCAGTAATTACCCAGATAAATATATAGTTACAGACATAATACTTCTCGTTACTCCTTGCTAGGAAGAGCTCTGAGTTCAGAATTCCACACCCCATCTCCTTTTTCAGACAGAAAGAAGACTAGAAAAGCAGCCAGCTTTGAGAGATAGACTTATAAGAGCCATATTCTATATGTAGGTGTTGATGTCTTTCATTCTTTTTAATTTTGAGAAATCATGATTATTTGGGGGTGAAGGTGAATAGAGGGCACACAGAAAATATACCTTTCCTAATATATAATGTTTTGACACACTGAGATACTGATATTCCCATAATTGAATTACAGGTAGTAGGGTACAAAAGAGCATTATATATGAATAAACTATGTGAAATTTATGTATTAAGAATATGTTTTGATGCCTCATAAGCCTCCTTACAGCTTTTTTCTTGTTTGGTTATCTTGCTTTTCATCCCTAGTACTTCTATGTCACTTACCAGGTTTTCTAAAAAATATTTGAAATATATCTATATTTTAAGATGATTTTCTATCGTCTCTAGTCACTTAGTATACAATAATTTCAGATCATGAGAATCCCCTACTGAAGTCTGGAAAGCATGGAATCTTTGTAGGTAATCTTAAGATAACATTATTCTTGGCCTTGTGATGAACTGTATATGTATACCAGCTTTGAGGTGTAATACTTAGTTCCATTTTTTTAGGCTGTGATTGTATTTAATCTGGTTTGATAAAATATAAGGGTATAAAGGAAATAAATTTTCTGCCTTAACATGTTTTATTAAGGTTTTTACTCCCTGTGATACTTCCTGTTGGTCTGGTAGTATGTTGTATATTATTGGATTGATGCTAAGTCTGAATATTTCTTTTTCTTCTTGGCAGCATGGGGTAACCTTGGAAATGTTCTGAAGAGTCAGAGCAAAATTTCTGAAGCTGAAAGCGCCTACAGAAATGCTTTGTATTACCGTAGCAACATGGCTGACATGCTTTATAATTTGTGAGTATGCACTGCTTTTTTTCATTTAGTTCATCTTTGAAACCTATGGTGAGGACTATTAATTTAATTGCTCACAATGGAAATGATGATAGGTGTTTTTCTAGAACAGTTTCTCATAAATCATACCATGGACAGAAGTAGCTGAATAGTGTAGAAGGTTTTTGTTTTAGACACATGGATATATCTGTATGTATAGATATATTATACTGATTTTTTTTTACATACAGTGATTATAACAAATTTTTGCCTAAATGCTTTCTGTTTGTAATTTTTATTTCTGTTAAAACTTAGGTGACTTTCAAAAACACCTTTTTGTATGATACTTTATATAATCGATATATTATTATTTGTGAAAAGTTTCGTCCTCTAAGTAATTTCTTGTGTAGGAATATATTTATAGAACATGTACTAAATCTGGAAATTTATCAGTTGAAGTTTTTTCCCCTCTTTTCTCCAAAGGTCCTGATGACTAGATTGGGATAGTGAAATAATTTCCATAAATTGGATTAAAAAATCTCTTAAAAAAATTGTTCTTTTTATAAACTGAAAACTCTAGAGGGTTCAGTGAGAAGTGAGTGAATAAATGAAAATTAAACCAAAGTCACTTCTTTGTCTCATATTTATGATACTCTTTTGCTTGTGAGTAATAGAAACTCAGTATAAACTTGATTGACTACTAAGGAAAATTTATTAACTCTCATAACTAAACACTCCTGTGTTGACTATATAGCACAATTAGATCCGGGTACTTAATATGTACCCGGATTAAGGGAGACACCACAACAAATCATTCTAAGAATGACAAGAGTCAGGATGTGATGATTAAGATCTGGGTACTTAATTATGACTCAGAAATGTGTCTCCATTTGGTGGTTGTGGTTTCCTATGGTCTCACTCCATTGTCTGTGGGACTCTCTCATCATTGGGGATCATTGCTCCTGCCTTTACAACTTTGTGTATGTCACATCCTTATGCTTGTCATTCTTAGAAGGATTTGTTGTGGTGTCTCCTTTAATTCTCTAAGAAGGCCTTGACCCTTCTGAAGTGTGTTCTCTCTTAGAGGAAACATAGGGCAATTTGGCAGCACCTTAAAATTCCTTTAACAGTGCCTTTAAAGATAGAATGTGGTGGAATGTGGAGAAAGAACAATTCCCTGTAGGAAGTGACCAAGCAAGTGTTTAATGAATGCTATATAATATTGATAATATATAATATTGATAATATCAAACTAATTTGTCAGCTTCATTTTAATATGTATTTATGCTTTAATGATTTCATACTGAATCAGTTTAAAAGCACAGTTACAAATAACTAATTAACAAAAGCAGAATAAAATCTAGATTTTTCAGAACAACAGGGTAACAGGGTGAGCTCAATTTAACTTTCTGTTTGTATATTTACCCTGTCGTTAAGCCCTCAGACTTTAATACTGGGTTCTCAAGCACATGACAAGATTAAGTCACCATGTGTTTTTTGTGTTAAATTTCCTCTTTATTCTTTTTACCTGGAGTTCTTTTTACCTTCAGTTGAATTCCCTATGTAGTTTGCAAAATCCATAACCCCTGATATTCACTATCTGTTTTATTTCTCACTTCAACACATATGTGTGTACGTATATTCATGTATTCACTCTTTCCCCTGTGATAATCTGAATTTGCATCTTTTTTTAACCTGAACTACTATATGTAGATATTCCTACAAAGACTTCTCATGTCCTCTTTATCTCAATAATGCAGTGTTACTTACTTATTGATACATTGTATTTCTATTTCATGAAAAAGAACCTTAATAATGTGATAAATTTATACTAATCCTCTTCAATATCAGACAAAAACTCTGTCACACTACCTCATGCCTTGCGTATGGGATGTCAGTTTTTTTCTAGCCTCACTGTCTGAACATTTTAGGGTGAGAAAGTGAGATGAATAACTACTACCTTTTCATTGCATTTGTGTTCTTATCATTTATAGCAACAGGTTAAAACATGACTTACCTCCTGATGTTGCCTATTGGGAAATGATTAGAAATAAAAAGATCTCTTACAAGAGGAATATATTCATTTAGACAGATCCACCTTACATATATTAAAAGCTGAACTTTATAACTTCTTTTGTGGATGTATATATAAACTAGGAAGGTAAATGCGTAGGACTTCCCGAACACTAATTAGAAATCCTTATTGCTAACAAGGTCAGTTGTTTTCTCTCCTAATTGTACGAAATGGGATATGTTACAAATGTCATGCATAACTGCAAAATGTTTTTACTAACATGACAGGATTTTTAAAACCATATTTACCTGTTAGTTCAAAGAGAATTAAGTTTCCCCTGAAATGTTAGCACTGATTTTTGAAGTATTGGATTAGGTAACCCATGTGGTTGGCAGAATTCTAATACTAAGTAATTCTGTTTCAAAATAAGAAAACTCTTAAATGAATTTTTATAAAATATTAATAAAATGTATGAAATAGATCTTTTTTGACTCAAAATGTAAATATATCTAGTATATGTTGCTAGAAAGAAAAGTAAAAAAGCCAATTTTTCTCATCGACAATTTAGATATTACATGACAAATCAGTTTTCCTTTGGAGATATATATGCTATATGCCCTACATAATCTTCTCATATATACAGAAATTGTACCTTGGTTCAAATTTCTAATTCTGAATGAAAAGAATTTACTACCTTCACAATGCAGTTTACTCTGTTAACCCTCCTTTGTTGCAATAATGGACATTAATTGTACTTCATATCATTAGCTATACTCATATTTCTAAGTTATTTTTGAAGCCTGAAATTTATGAACCTATCTATATTTGTTTACATAATAGTTTATATATTCATGAATTTAGAAACTTCTGGTAATCATAAGTTTTGCATAGAATCTCTACTTTTAATGACACTCAGTATTCATAAATCTACTTGCTTTGAAAATTGTTGAAAATATTTAAAAACTTTGAGGACTTTTTTATTTTTTACAGAATTTTACAGAATTAATAAGTAGTTATATCTATTAGGTTTAGGCAAGTTATCTATATCCTTCCCAAAAAATGATAGAATTTTTTTTCTTTTTTTGATAGCAATTACTTGAATTATTCTTTGTTCTGGGCCTAGGTTATCTCATTTTATGCTCATGTAAAGTCTATAGAATGAGACAAATAAAACTTAGACAGTCTGTCCGGCCACACAAATAAGAGACAGTATTTAGATTTAAGATGTTCTGAATCTGTTTCCATACAACAGCTGTATTTCTGCTCAAATTGGCAGGGTGAGGCAAAAAACAAACAAAAGACAAACCAAGCAAGCAACAACAACAAAAAAACCTCACAACATATATCTATTCCAAATTCAGATAATGTTTTAATTCATATTGTCTTTACATATACATATAAAAAACCCAGGACTAAATCTAAGACTCTAAGTTAATTTTTTTTTAACGACAGTTATTGAATGTATTGAATTCTTGCTCTGGAGTTTCTTGGGAAGCTCCTGGGTGGATTTGCACAAACTAGTGATGCTTTCAAGAAGAAAGTGTTATAGAAGGTGGTTTTTACTTTTTAGCTCCATTAATTATAACATTTTTTGGATATTACTTCAATTCATGCTTACAGATAAGCCTTACAATGTGAAGTTTGAAACAATGCTTATATGTACTCTTAAGAACAATAGATGTCGTGCGTTTAATGCATAGCTTTATATGCAGTCTTCTATTCACATTGCCAAATTTATGAAAAATCCAGTACTTCATGCAAGTCACTTTTTTATAAAGAACAGGTAAGACAGATCTCTGATATGATGTTGATTTTTCTTAATCACATTTAATAAATTTTCAGGGAAAGAACAGATGAATCATTGCTTCATGATTTATACTGTCAAGTTTTAGAAATATTCAACCTTTTAGCTCTAATATTCAGACCTTCTGAAATATAATCGATTTCTTGGCTAAAAAGCACTCCAACTCATTGTCCTCTCAATGTTATTACAGGTTTATCCCTGCCTGTTCCAAATGATATTTAAACAGAGCACTGAATATCTCATTAAGCATTTGATTTGGAAATGTAGAAATTTAATGTCATTTAGTCAATTTTAGAAATGTATAATAGAGAGGACCATTTTTTGTAGATTTTAGCAGTTTTGACACCATATTTGCTGTTATTTTTTATCTATATTATGAAATCTAAGCAACTATACAATCTGAGATGTTAGTAAAGGAGCATTAAAATAAAGTAAGGGAAGAATAAAAAAAATTCTAATACAATTGGAACTGATGAATAAACATAGCAGCTTATTCCTTAAAAGATAGTTTCTGATAAGGATGATAAAGGACAAAATGGAAAGCTTCAAATACATAATTTTGACAAGTAAAACAGAACGATAGTCACATATATTGAAGCTTAAAATAACAGTTACATGTAAAATATTTTAGTAATATAGATACATGTATGGGAAAATATAAATGATCAACATCAGCCCTTGGGAAGAGAGGCAATCTGAATCCAAATGCCATCGATAACTTTGAAAATCTTATTAAAGATTTTCACAAGGAAACAAGTAAAAGTGTTTTATGAGTTCTACTTAATCTTCAATGAAGTGATTTTTTTTGCACTTGTTACATTTCTCATTTATTTCTGTGCAGGTGGATAATGTTGATAGCAAAAAGTCTGTGTATTGTTAGCACCAAGAAACTGGAGGATGACAACATCAAAAATAAATAAAAAAATAAATAACCGCATCATGCCATTTAGATGTAGGAGGTAAATGTATGTAGATTCATGTCTCAATGTAAACATATGTCTTAAGCAAATACAATAATACAGTAACATCAAAGATTAAAAAAAATCCAATATCAGATAGAATTTATGGTCCAGTATTCAATTTAAAGAGTTCAGTGGAGAAACTTGTGGTTATTTCTAGAAATGCCAAGATTTTTGGCAATTAATATTTGCCTCAGAGCATAAGATTTATAAGTAAAATAGAAAGAAGGGCATACTTCTCTAAGACCAGGAATACATAACTGAAGTTAATAGCAATACCATGTTTAATATTGAAGTGCAGTTGTAATTTAAACTCGCATTCAACTTCTTGAGACAGAAGTCATTTCCTGTTAGTCACTGTGTCTCTCCATAGAGGTGCATCAAAGCAGAGAAAACCCATTTCTCAATATGAGTGATAAGATCACTAGACAGTAATCACACTCTAAGTTGTTTAGGTATAATTAGATCATTATCACTAAGCAACTCTGGATTATAAAGAGACTTCTTGAATAAGGACTGCATCGAGGACTGCATTTTCTTGCATTTTCAGAAATACATTTATATTAAGGTTGATTTGTGTCCTATTTTTCTAAGGCTGCCATATCAAAATATCATGAACTAGATGACATACAACAATGGAAATCTATTCTGTCATAGTTCCCGAGATTAGTCCAAAGTCAAGATGCTGGCAGCGCCAGGTTTCCTCTGAAACCTGTAGGGGATTTCCTTATTTGCCTCTTTCCTGTGGTTTGCTGGCATTCTTTAGAGTTCTTTGGCTTGTAGCTGTGTAACTCCAACCTCTGACTTTGTCATCACCTGGTGTTCTCCCTGCGTGTCTCTGTCTTCACATTTTTAAGAATACCAGTCATATTGCATAAGAGCCCACCCATGTTAACAGATAACAGCTGTCATGACCTTATTTTCAAATGTGATCATATTCTGAGGTAGTGGGGATTTTGGGACTTCCCATATCCTTTTTTTTTTTTTTAAAATGGAGATAGCATTGGTTTACAATGTTTATTTATTTATTTTTTTTAGTATATGTGCTCCTGAAGTGAGCACTATTTATTTATCATTTATTTATCATTTACTTATTTATTTAATTTATTATTTTGAGACTAGGTCTCACTATTTTTGCCAATGGAACCATGGGCTCATGTTGCCCGGGGTACCACAGACTCAAGCAATCCCCAGCCTCAGCTTCCCAGGTAGCTGGGATTACAGGACGTGTCATACACCCAGCTATATTTTTTTGGAACAAGGTCTTGCTACATGCCCCTAGTGGGACTAGAGCTGCAATCCCTGACCCTGGCCACAGCTTCCGAGGCTGCTGCTTACAGGCATACACCACCATGCCTGGCCTGGTTTCCAGTGTTGTCTGTGTTTTGGAGGTATAGGATCTCCCCCTTCAAGTGACACTACACCTCATCCACCCCAAAGCACCCACCTCTCCCCCGCAGTCCACTGTGCTCTCTTCCCACTTTGTTCTTTCCTTTCTTTCTCCTCCTCCAGTAGCCTTGGTTCTGTAGTCAGCTATCCAGGGTGGTTCTTAGCTTGACTTTACAGCACTCAATGTCCTTATCTCCCACTGTTCTGTCTTCAACTCTGAGCTTTGCCTTCTCTGGGTTCTGGCTTGTTCTTCCACCCTGGCGGCTCCCTCTCCTTCCATTGTTCTCCTAATGGGACCTTTTCCCACATTCCTTCTGTTAATGCTTGGTCAGCATTTATCCCTGGTGATGTGAGATACTCTGATTTTATCCATGGCAAGGACTCCTTTAGTGTCAGTGCCTCTCGTTCTTGTTCATGTTCCCTGAAGATAAGCAAGGACATTGACAGAATCTTCTCCCAGCTTTCCCTCTTTTGGAGGGAACCAATTATCTGTTGGAAACTTTCATTTAAGAATGACAGACTAGGCAGCGTTTTGTTCTGTTTATCTGTGGGTAGCAGGATCAGGTAAAACACTCCTTTATGGAGGTGAAATTTTGCATAGAATTTCAACGAGTGTATTGAGTCATGGTGCTAAGAAGTGTGTTTAGGGGGCACTTACTTGGATGGATACAGTAGTGAGGAAAATGTGGAGTGCTGGGTGGTCACCATAGGTCTAGTTCTAATGAGAGATATATTTGTTCCTTTGGGGTTAAATTTTGTGAACCTTTGAGAAGTTAGAGGATCAGAAATGACAAAAGAATTAAGGGACTTCCTGACACAGAGCTGAGTCGTTGTCCCCCTTTCCAAGTATCTAGAGGGATTCCAGGCTGATCTCCCGAAACCAAGGATTTAGGCAAAGGTATCAAGCAATTGTGTCATATTGTGTTACAACAGCCTTTGTTTTAATCAATATCACTTCTGTCGGGACTGTTCCATAGACAGTATTAATAAATGTCAAATTGGATGGTTTCAGGCTTATGCTGTATGATTCTCCATTTTTCTAATTACAAGTGGAGTTCAGTCATTTTTCTTATATTTATTGAATCTGTGTAATTTTCCTGGGAATGAATTCTTTGCATTTCATGCTAGTTTTCTATTGGGTCAAGTTTTTCTTACTGATTTGTGGGGTTTTGTATAAAATGTCTCCACCCACATATTTTATATACAAAATTATCTATTTTGCAGATATTTCTCCCAGTGCTACATGTCTTTTTCTTTTTCCTGTGAAAATCTTCATTGTACTTAACATAAATTTTCTTATAGAAAGAAAAACCATAAGTGTTTCTTTTAACAATCTCTAGTGTTTATGGAGGGAAAGAGAGAGAGAGAAAGAGAGAGAGAGAGAGAGGAGAGAGATATTTACAGACTAGTATTTAGGAAATAATTATTTAAAATATTTTTATTATACATATATAGTATTAAGGGATACATTTTTTCCAAAATGAAAAGTCAATTCATCATCATATTTTATTAAATACTTGCTTGTGACCTAGGCTAAATTTTTATGTAAACAGAAATTTCTGGTTTTGGATTTTTATTATGCCAAGAATAAAGTACTTTGTTTACTATAACATCTATAATATGTTACATTTTTAAAAGATAAGTTCTATCTAAAATACCCATATTGTTTTCAAATTCTTGATTTTTCTTATTATTTTATCTCTGCTGTGAACTTGATCATTAAAGTTGCATTAGAAGGGATTTTGATTAGTTTTGTAGTGACTGTATATTAAAGTGAGGAAAACTGATATTCTTATGCCCTGAAACTTTCCATCCAGATATGTATATTCTTCATTGTAAGTTTTTGTTCACAATGATCTCACATATTTGAAATTGATTTTTAGTGTTAAAAATATTTCTGCTAAAGTGAATTGGATTCTTTTTTCCTCAATACATTTTAAACCTGTATATCTCAATTACTGCTATTTTACTTTTCTAAATGTTCCAGATTTCAAGTTTTTATTCTTTGTGTTAGCCATATCTGATTTTTAGCTAAAGGTTCTTTCTTGGCATTTTCATATGTCTTTGCTGAAGGGCATCTGTACACAGTATTGGTTTTGCCTGCAATATTTTTCTGCCATTCCTCCTGTCTGACCATCCTACTAATCCTCTTTTTTGCCTGACAAATACATGTCAGCTTAAATCACACTTCCATTGGTAGATTTCTCAGCACTTTTCCTGTGTGCAGAGTTGGAGGACAGGTGCTCTCTCAAACTTCATCAGAGCAACGTGTACTTGGTTTTTTAAAATATGGACTGTAGTTACACTTCTGAAACCATGTGCCACTACTCACAATGTGATCTGCAGGGAATATGTTTGTACATTCCTACCTTAAGACCAATTTAAAACCAGGTGTGTGAACTTTATGTCTCTGCTGAGAAATTTGCTCATGAGTTAAATATGAATAGATTGATTAATCAACTAATGAATGAGTTACTAAACTAATGAATGAGTTTGATTAGTAAACCAGGGAATCAGTAATAAATTTAAAAAAAAATCAACAAAGTGTGCTAGATGATGGTGCTCTAACCTGTCTGTCATCTCTAGCTGATGTACTTCGTTCTCAACTCATATTTCTAACCATGTACACTTATTTGACTCTTCTTGTTTCAGAACTTCAGTCCTTTTCCCCTTTTTCCTTCTAGACCCTAAAAATATTTTAGTACAAGCAAATGAAAAAATATTTAAAAAAATAATTAGTTAGGGAAACTAGTTGCTGTGTTACTTAAATGACTGGAGCCAAAGGATGTTTTAACAATCCACATGTTGATATTTCCATTTGTTGATCAGAAAAAAATAAATAGTAAATAAAAAAATATCATCAGTTTAAAAAGTTTTTTTAAATATGGTGTGATTCATGTCTGAAAATATTGATATCCCTTTAAAAATTCTATTTGAGATATAATTGGCTATACAGTTGACTTTCATTTATTGAATAAATTGTTTAGATTTGCCTTTCAGTTATAATTTTTAATTATAATTTTTAGAATTACTATAATATCAACCCTTTCTATAGGATAACAAGATCAGTTAAGCATATCAGTCTAGTCTTTACTGAGAATATTTTTGAAAGTAAAAGTAAGTGATTGTTTAAGATTAGGACAAATTACACTTAATTTCAACAGCCATATACTTATTTGCTCATGCAAATTCTTGAAAATATTTTAGCATTAAATTATCCATTTTGGGGTTTAGACCATGATATACTATATTCTAAAAATTTAGCCAAGTCTCTCTTGTCAAGATGACTGAATAGATTAAGCAAGAAAATTACTATATAATGATCTAGGTGTCTGTAGGACGGTAAAAAGGAAGTCAGAACAGATTGAAAGAGAAGTTTTAGTTACAATATACCCCGATAAATTTTTTTAAAAAGCATAAGATTAAGCATTTTCTATTGCAGGTTTTATTGTGTAAAACATCCTATGTAATTATTAGTTCAAATTGCAAATTGTATGTAATATAAAAGCTTATTGGATAGCATTCACTAATATTCAGTAAAGTTTTTAAAACTGGTCTAAAGAAGAAACTGGATGTTTCCTTGTGCCTGTCACGTGGTTGCTTGGAGTGATCAGTCTCAAAGACCTACTTTTATATAACAAAAACATAGAGAAAGAAGAGAAAGTTCCCTTATTTCTCCCACTATATTGTCACAGTGTTAGATTAAAAAATTCAGTGAAGTCAGTGTGAGAATCATGTTTGTTTTGTGAACCTGTCTAAATGTTTAAAAGCTAATTGTATATAATAAATTCATTTATAATGATATTAATATAGACTGAGTCCCCTTTGCTGAAGCTCCCCCTTCCCTGGAAAGTGCTATTGACATTTCTCTTTAAACCCATCGACAGAGACTTTTTTCCTAAGTCACAACACCTGCTCTTCCATACATACTTTTATGCTTTGTACTCAGTTGTGTGACTATAATTAGACAAGTTATATTTCATACCTGCTAGCTTTGGACCTGCCTGCTTTCCACAGTTCATTTTTGTGCAAATGTTCTGATGTGTTGTAAGTTGATTTTAAAGGTTAGTTTCTCAAGTGAAATCACTTTTCTTGCCACTCTAAGCTCCCTAATTATGATAGAACGATATCAGACTATTTGTTTCCACACATTTCTGAGAAATAATGACCAATTTTAAAGTCTGATCAATGCTAATTAATCTTTTGATTACATTTATAGATATGAGCACATTTACAAAATCACCTATTGTAAATAATGATCTTGTAACAAACACAGTGCTTTCAGAGTGACCAGCATTGCATTAGATGGTGAGAATGAACTGACAAGGAGCATAGTTTTTGCACTTTGGTAGTTAAAACTTTATATTTAAAAATTTGTTAAGCACTACATTGTAGAACAAGAATTCATTGCCTAGTTAAGTTATAGCAAAGAAAGATTAATTAGGGATTTAGGATTACAATCTGGAAGACAGACTCAAAGAAAACTTAAACTGTGTTTCCGCTTGCTTGGAGTGGAAAGTGATACACACACACACACACACACACACACACACACAACCCTCAAAAGGCTGGGATTGTCCACACTCATCTACTTTATGCAAATAAGATTTTCAGTCAGTGCAGTTCTGACTGGTGGCAAGTTTATCAAGTGGTCATGGGTTACATTTTAACCCTGGACTAGCTGTAGCATGCTGGGAGTGGTTTTATTTGCTTTTAGCTTGTAACTGTGTCTGGGTCTACTGGGAGATGCTAGATTGCTTGGATGTGCCAGGAGACTGGACTGCAATAGATTTCCAACTCTGTCCCCCCCTCCCCCAGAATCATGTCTCCATTTTTGTTCTTTTTTATATTAAAGATAGCTTTCTTCCTAAAAGGCATGCCTATATGTTACTATTAAAAGACTGATTAAGAGACCTTACTCAGCCTGGAGGAAAAGAAAGAAATTGAGGAAAATTAAAAAAAAAAAAAAAAAAAGAGCTACACTAGAATGACAAATGAGTCAGGTGACTTGAGATTAATTGCTCAATTTTGGCTGTGTAAACTTAGGTGATTAGTGGATATCTACTAAGCTTTTGAGAGCAATCTAACAGAGATGATATAGACCTTGGAGTTGTGGTTGTCTGTTATACAAATTGAAATTGATGGTAATATGCATATCCTGCATGTGTGTGTGTCTGTGTAATATATAAAAGAGAAATTAAGGGACCAAAAATTGAATCCTGAGGAATATTAATACTTAAGAAGCTTACTAGGAAAATGGAAAGTCTTCTTACGAATAAAGAAAGAAGACATAGATGCTTGATATCATTGAAGCTAATGAGTGGGGAAAAAAAAAAAGGTAGAGGAGAAAATAGTCAAAAGATAATAGACTATAGAAAAGTTATGTATTTCTGTGTCATTTTTATGCCACGAGGGGAGAAAAATAGTGGCATCAATTATGTTTGTAGGACTTTGGTAATGTTATTTACTTCTCCTGAATGCAGTGGACAACATTTGGCCATCACAGTGCTATAGCATATTGCAGAGAATAATTTAATCCTATGAAATTCATGGACACAGTTTCCAAAGAACTGAAAGTCACACTGAGGTGGCTGGAGATGTCAATTTTTTTGTCTTTGTTTGTAGTACATAGTGAAGTTCCTGACACCAACTTAACTCAGCAAATGCTTTTTAAAAGAATTGAATCAAGCTACTTGTTTCACATGCCTTTCTTTTATAGCAATGAACATTCTACATTATAGTATTGGTGTCTAGAATTTCCTGCTGGTACTGTTAGCATTGCCCTTTCTACCCTAACCCAAAATAAAATGGGTTTCTCATAGAAATTGGAGCCTAGTTAGAAAAAGGAGACTAAATCATTCCTATGTTCATTTGTGTTATAATTTTTTTAAACACATAGTTTTAAAATGGCACTGTGTGAGTCTGCTTTTCATGTGGAAATACTCTTTCAAGATTAACTGTGTAAAAGCAAGTTAAACTATTTTCCATGTTAGAAAAAATGATGAAAGGAATTTTTCTGAAATCTCATTAAAATAGCCTTTAATTTTATAAGCTATTTCATCCAGAACTCTGTAGGTAAATTTGAGGACATGTATTAGGAAGCTCATAAAAGAGGTTTATAAAGAAGTTCATAATCACATCCTCTACTCATTCCTTTTGTTTGGTTTAACTTTAAAACTGATTGAAAGTTGTATACATGACCAGAAATTTTTTGTTGTTGTTCCTAAAATTATGTACTGTAGAAAGTTCAGGCTGATAGGCAGCAGAATTTCAAGTACATTAATTTCAGTTTTCTCAGAAGGCACTTTTGCATTATGGAAAAAAAAAAAAAGGTCTGCTCCTGAAGAAAAATGAACAGATGTAAATTTGTTATTTGTGTAGTTCCAATCAGTCCTCTGCAGATTTCCAATTACTATAACTTAAGAATTATTTCCTAGACTCACCAGGAAATATAGCAATATTGTCTTCCACGTAATTTATTTCTTCTCTTATACAAAACCTAACTATGATTTTGCCATATAATAGGGAAGTTGCGTAAGAGATAATTTAAATTCAAGGACATCTAAATATTGAGATCATGAATTAAAAAAAAATAATATCTTGTCATCTGCAGCTTATTTTTCCTTTAGTCATATAATTTTAATTCTCTGTGGCTAAGTTGTATCTGATTTTGCTCACTTTTTGCAGTTCTTTGCTTGAAAGAATTACATGAGACCTCCTAACTGACCCTAATTAGCCACAACCCTCCTATCATTCAGTCCTGTTCTCATTTACTAGATTTTATTCTTGCATTTATCACCTTCTATTGAGCTATATAATTTCCTGTCTCTATATGGCATTTTTAAAGTAAGTACAGATTTTATGTTTTTTTTTTTTTTATATGTGACTAATGTGGGCTCCAATGAAGGCCAGGTTTTTATATCTATGTCTCTGAAGTGCCTAGCACAATGGGTAGCCCACAGCATAAGCTCAGTGATATTTGTTGAATGCATATTTATACATGTTGCCTGTGATTTGGAGACCTACAGACCTGGGTATATAGAGCATATCATGGATTATACTGGAAGGTTTCCTTCCTTCTTACATTCTTTTTAAGACTTCCCATCCCATTTATTTCCACTGAATCAAAAAGTAAAGTTACTCTTTTTGCTTTACATTTCCACTGCTTCTGACTATAATGCCCCTAAGTTAATCATGCCCTTAGTAACCTTTGCTGTTGGAAATGGCTATGTGGAGGTTGAATGAAAGGCAAGAGGGAGGAGTGGTCCTATCTCTCTGTTAATAAGGTCAACAATGTGAGGAAATGCTCTGTGATCATCTGGAGGAAAACCTAAGCCTGTCTGGTTATTACAACCAGATCTTGTCAGAATCTGAAAATTATGGGAAGGCACTTAGCGATTAGAAGCCCCAAGTTGGGGAATACTCTTGGTTGTCCTGAAGTTAGAAGATAGATCAAGTCTAACGCCATGTATATTCTATGACTAGTCTTTTACTTGTTTTTCTGTGTGTGTGTGTGTGTGTGTGTGTGTGTGTGTGTATGTGTATTTGCTTCCATGTCTTCCTGTTTGAAGTAGGATTCTTTAGAAAAATCTCTAAATCTTCAAGCACCAGATGTAGAGGTAGGTGTAATCTGAGATGCAAAGTATGTGCTCAGTCATCTGAAATGTAGGCTTGGAGAAGAGTGTGCTTCTTTGATTAAAAGCAGCAAGTGAGCAGGTTGGCAAGCAGGTTGCTTGTTATTAGGCCCTAGAATTAAAAGAAAATGTTTAAAGGGAAATTCATGGTGTAGGTTTCTCAGGGGACAAGTCTAGTACCTTTGCATGTACATAGAATGAACAAAATGGAGACCAAGAACAAATATTTACCAATTTTCTCTGTTGTCACCTCAATTCCCAACTCTTCTTTCACTGTATACACAACTTTCGGTTACACCCCATAGATTTTTTTGTTTCTTTTCAAAATTATCCATCGATTTGCCTCCTGCTAGAACTGTAAGTAATAACTGCCATGGTTAGATCTCCATTCTTTGACCACAAGTTTGGTCAAGGGACTTCTCTTTTTAGTTCTAATATTAAACCTGCACAGGCAGGTCTTAGAATCATTGTTATAAACGGTGTTTTCCCTCAGTTCCTCAGGTACTTTATGATATGCCCGTGAGTGATTTTTTTCTTGGTTGCAATATCTGTTCCAAACAAACCAAAAAAAAAAAAAAAAACCTGACTTGAACTTTCATTTTTGGAGCTCATTTTGCTTATTCTTCAGTTGGAAACTGCTTGTATGACCTAACACCTATGCCTGCTGGTCTGTGAGATACATGATACCTTTTCCCCTTGCATAATTTATTGCTTCAAGAGCAGACTTTTGTTGGAGCACTGCTGTTAAGGGACAAAGAAAACATCTACTTTGTTGAACATTTATGTTTAAAGTGAGTACATCACACTAAATCACTGTGTGCCCTTGGGATTGTGCCTAACCCAAATTATAACAGTATCTATGATGGAATCAGGCTCTCAAGCATTTTTTTTTTACTTATTTTAAATTGTGTTGATTCCTGTGGAATCCACAAATGCTGATGTCATTTTTGTTTTTTTTTTGCTTTACTGGTTAAATAATCTAATCATTAAGACTTTCTTGTTATGAATGTCTCCAGTTCATCATACTGTGTCATACTGCCTGTCCACAGATTTGTTACTGCTTTTTAAATGATCTCTTTCTGTTAGTCATTAAATCTCTATTGTGGCATTTTCAAGACATTTTGAATGAATGTGAACGAATCAGTGCTTTGGCTCATGTTTTTGTACCTGTCAGTGGTTCCCTCACCGTGATTACACATCATCCAACTGTTTCCTTTTCAAGGGGATTACATAATAATTAGCATCCACATTAGCTAGCCCCTGTAAATAGCAAAACAGAGTAGCGAAAGCATATGTAGGTTTGACATTAAATCATGACTGGTTGGTGTCTTTAATTTGCATTAGATTCTTTTTCAGTTCTTTGTTTTAAATCACAAAATTCTTTTAAAGGCTAAAAAATTTGAAGAGCTTTGATTACAGTCCAAGAGACTATATGTATTATATATATATATATATATATATATATATATATATATAAAACCAAGATTGTATTTGTTTTCATAGGGAGAGAGTAGGGAAGAAGGAAACGTTTCCTTTTTATTGATTGATTGATTGATTGTATGTATACACACACATATATTACATCATTGTCTACCATGAGGAAAAGTTTCCTTTTTAGTTATTTAGCTCTGCAGCACTTTTGCACCATGAAGGCAGCTTTGTGTTTGGATCTCATATTTATCAGACCTGAATTTAGATCTTCTATTCATTGTTCTTATGAATGGTCTTGGTCAAGATGCCTAATCATTGTTCCTCAGATGCAAAATTTGGTTTATAGTCACCTTGAGGTAGTAAAGATTAAAAATACCCCACCTTGGTATCTTTTCATAATAATGTAAAGCTAAGCTAGAGAGTTTCCTATTAATTTTATTCTGATTATAAACTATTCTATGCCTTTCTAGGAATCCATACCTACACTCAATGGTAAACATTTCCCTCAAGAGTGGTGGATCTGGGTGTACATCACTCAAGAAAACCCCTCTGTAAGTTGCTTGAATCGGGGTTCTCTAGAGAAACAGAACCAATAGTTTATGTGCATAATGAGGAGATTTATTATAAGGTACTGACTCTAGCAATTTTGAAATTATGTGCCTTCTACAAGGTGGAGACCAAGGGAGTTCAGAGGTTTAGTTTGCAGGTCTGAGAGCCTGATATAAATTACAGTCCAAGTGTGAAGGCCTGAGAACCAGGATGTCTGGGGTATAAGATCAATTCCTAACTCTGTCAGAGACAAAGGGAATCCTTCATTTTCTTTTTGATCTATCCAGACTCTCAGTGAATTAGCTGTTCTCATCCACATTGGGAAGGGTAATCTGTTTCACTCAGTCTACTAAATAAAATGCTAATGTGTTCCAGAAACATCTTCCACATACAACCTGACCTAATTTTTAACTAGTTATCTGTAGGTCACATGATATAATGAAACTGACTCAGGCATATTACTTAAGCTTTGAAGCATTTCTTAGTAAATTGTTTCACTTTAGATGCTGTACTTTAAGACACGAATTCAAGCTATCAATATATGAATATGTAAGGGCATGTGTTAGTAAAGAAAGAGGTAAGAAAAAATTGTTGAAACAGATAGTGAAAAAGAACTGAGTATATGAATTGGAGAGAGGGCAATTATTCATGCTTAAAGAGAGAGCAGACGCATATTCCTAAAGGACCAATGTGGGGTAATGGGAAGATAGTAATGTGAAGCCTGATAGCTCTGAATTTAAGTCTCATCTTGAGATTTCCAGTTGTGTTCATGGAAAAGTTATTTAACTTTTCTCCCTGATGTTTTTGTAACTCTGACATGAGAAGAATTTTAGTTACATTGTTAATTGTAAGGATGAAAAGAAATAATATGGCACATACTATCATAGTCATCCAGTATTCTCTTTTAGTAAGTATTGTTTTTTAACTAGGAAAGTATATTCACACCTATTATTATTTTATGACAGTAAGAAGAAAATGTAGCCTTAATTATATATACAGGAGACAGGTACAAAGCAAATTAATGCATATATTAATATACAGTGCAGTTCAATGAATCCCATATCCAACAATTTTTCTTGAAATTAGTTACATGGTTTTGTTCCAACTGAGCAACCATTCTGATATTATAGCCCAGTAGTTGTATAATAGGGACTATACTTTTTGAGTTAATTATGGGAATTAACCTAAAATCACTCTGAAGCATCTTGTTAAGGACTACCCATACTGTAGAAATGGACACATATACAACATGAAGACTTATTTAGTTGTCATAGTCCACATTCTAATGCAGGAGTCCCTTGAATGTTCCATTTAATTAAGATGTCACATATGTTTGAGATATGATACTATACTGGAAAATCATTTTTCTTACTTTAGATAGTGAAGAACACTAATTTCAAAAATAAAAATCTATTTATAAGTGTTCATTTTTTCCTGTTCATTTTAATTTATAAGATTTTTTTCTAACACATTTGAAGTTGTTTTTAAAAGTCATTTCGATTGGATGCCTTCTGCTCTATATTTTACGTGCTAGAATAAAGAAATCTTTATGAAATAGAATGTCATTATTGTACTCCATTTAGTTGTCAAAGTCTAAACAAAACCTAGTTTAGAACAAATATACAGATCTGTGTTAAAGAGACGATACCAGAGAGGAGATTTCATTTTATTTTTTCTGAATCCTACGTGGTAATTATGTGACATTTTGAAGTGACATCCTGTAAAACAGGTTTTAGCTTTGGGAAGCTATGTAATAGAATAGTGTTTGCTCATCTGTCTATTTCATGTCACATGTTTGGTGTCTTTTCCCCCATCTCTGTTTTCATTCTTTTACATACAGTATAAGCACGAAGTGGATAAACAGGAATCACTACCCTTCTCAGTGGAATTTAACCTTTTCAAGAAGGGGGCATCTTTTTATTTTGCTCTCAGTACATACATTATATAATGACCCTATATAATAACCTCAGTGGTTTAAATAGCTCAAAAAGTTGTACCTTTTGCAGCACATGTATGAAGTGTTTTAATAAGTTGAAGTTTTGCATTATAAAGTTAGCCATTTATATACACTTCATCTATGAGTACTTTTCCACCCAAAGTGGTTGATAAAAAGTCATTTCCACTTCTTACTGAAATAGTTTTATTAAAGAATGCAAAAAAGAAATAAATTTGAGTATACGTATGCTTACAAGGAATGCTTTTATTTAGTTCTCAGATAGAAAATCTAGTGTCCTTGGTGACCCCAGAGCACCAGAAGTGCTGAGTGCGATCAGCAAATCTATATAGCTCTGTCTCTGCTCTCTCCTCGGAGCTCAGATTCAGTCACTTATATCTCATCTCACTGAATCTTTTACCTGTGACAAAAAGCCTATTTCTGTTTCACCTGGTCATTCCTATGAATGTCCTTCCTTTTAGTTCTTGGGGATTGAAAGGATTAATTAAAACGATTTTTGCAAAACAAAAATTACTACTAATATCATTCCTCTTTGGGGCAAAAATGTGATAACAGACCACTTTAATGTCTAGAAGCATAATTTAAGTGTTTCAATTTCATGTGTCTATTGTGTTCTTAAATTATAGAAGTAAAATATATAAATTTTATTCTGTTTACAAAAGCAAGTTCAGAGGTATACATTCTGAGACTTGAGAGACATCAGGAAGGGTTTAGCTTTGTGGGTTCCTTTTAGTTTGCTTTCCTCCATACTTCAAAAGAGACTCCCACAATTTAGCCAACTGGAAAAAAGGAAGCCATGCACCCCCCTTTTTAATGGCATCCCCCAGAGTGCATAGACCAGGTCATTGGACAATTTGTGTAGTTACATGACCGATTGCTACCTCCTCATAGTCCTCCTTTCCATGTGTTTGCTGGTTGGTGTGTACTAGACTTTGTTTCTCTGCTCTTGTATTATTGCGGTGGATTAAAGTAGTTGTAACTCAGCTGTTTTATTTATACTTTTACAAGGATTTTTGAGTTTAAGTCTATTTATTGGTGCTGTAATCACTTGAGATTTTCTCCTGATATTTGAAGCAGGATTTGGGAGCCTTTGTATGATAAAAGTATGGCATGCCATTCATGATCACTCTGATAGCAGAGATTAAAGATTTTTTTTCCAATTGTTCTTTTATAAATATAGCCTACAACGGTATGGATCTTGAAAAACCAGTAGAACTATAACTATAATATGATTTTATAGTTGAATTATGTAAAATCTCATTTGAGTTATGAGTTAATGAATCTGATTAAGAAATTTGGGATTCTTGCTGAGTTCAAATATAACTGCTAATTAATTTTACTTAGGAAATTTCAAATATGTAAATTCTTTAGAAAACTAAACATCTGAAATTTATATTATTTTGTTCCTGAGGAAAAAAATCTTGGTTTCAAAGTACCTACATATTAAAGGATAATCAAACAAGAAAATTTACTTAGATGTTAAAATATAATCAAACAATAAAATTCAGAAAATATTTCAAGTTAAGATAAACATGCTTGTTAGTAACTAATCCATAGGGATTATAACAATTATTTTGTGAATCATCTTTATATATTATATCTGGTTTATTTTGATTGCCAAGTACTTTTATTTTCTCAGGGAATAGCTATTACTGAAATTTTCTCAAATAATGCTGTAAAGAGCCAGGAACAGGGTTGCAGGAAAGGACAAATGAGAGAGATTAACACAGTCAGACTGGGCTATTAGAAGCATGGCTGGTAGCAACTTTAAGGTAAATTATTAGGCCTTTTATAGGGTTTAGGCAAGGGAGAAAAAAGTGGCCAAGAGAATGGTTTACAACTAATTAGGGAAGACTAGTAGCTAAGGTAATAAAATTTGGGTAAAACATTAGTTCCTGTGAGATAACGGTGGGCAGGGGATTTACCCATACATTGTTGGTAACTTTTAAGGAATGTTTTTTAAGGTAAATATTGGGGGAATGGAGAAGCTGTGCTTTGCTCTCCAGACATTTGTCATGTTAGCTCTGTCTTCAGTGTTCTGAAGCCAGATAATATAGTAAAATGAAGTTTTCTTTATTTTACAAACATGTGTCCTGCCTGATCTCATCTGGCAGCCTCTGATGTAATGCAATCTTAATTTTAAGTTGTCTTAGCTTTTCAGTAGCCAGAGTGCTTCCCAACAAGTCATTTAATTACCTTTGTTGCTATTGGTTTCCTCATCTATCTGAAAGTTAAACATTCCTATTTGATTTGATGTGGTAGGTTATTTTTTTTTGGGGGGGGGGGTCTGGGAATGTTGCTACCATTACTCTACAAGGAAAAAAAATTTCAAACATTCCCAGGCCCCAAAAATAGCCTACCAAATCATATGAGATGGGAACATACTACTCAGTTGTACTAATGGATTAAAATGTAATTAACTCTCAGATGCATGGGTTTTATCTGTCTAGAGCCCCATTCCCTGCTTTCTTGACTAACAGAGGAATCTTACCTGACCTATTATCTTGGGAAAGTCTGCTGTTCCTGGGTTCCCCAAACACTTTGTGCTTTATTTATACTATATTGTGGTCGATTACTTGTCTGTCTTCACTGTGAGATAGTTCATGCAAGGAAAAAAAAATTCAGTGACTGGTAATCTCATCCTCATGTGTAACATGTTACAACAGTAGCATATGTTACATTTTAATGAGATAATAAAAAGAAAGCTATCCTTTAGTATTTTTTTAGTTTCAAAGGTATGTGACTATAAACTCCTTTCTGACTTACCTGTGTTCTGAGTGGACATCAGCTGTACACATTCCTGAAAAGTATAGTCACCTGTTCATGTACTTATTACTGATTTTTGAATATAGTACTTCAGTAGATTTGAAAGACCTCTGTTAGCACCTGCAGCAAATTTTCATTTTACTTGAAGATCTGTATATTTCAACAATTCTTTGCAGAGGGTAATCTTGTCACGAATAGCCACTGATAATTTGTTCTGATGTTGGAAAGGACATGCTTTTCCTTTTAAATTTTCAGAAAGTTTGACATTTTCACTTGCCTTTTGGTAATGAAAGCAATTAATAGTAATGGCAGATTAGATTTTTATTGAAAAATAATTGCAGTCCTTTTTCTTATGGTCTATAGTCTTTTATATAGTTTATTATGTGATTGGCAGGGATACGAAGACCATATTTTCTGAAGAAACATATTTGGGTTAGTATATATGAAATGCTGAATGAGGTTTCTTAACCTTGCAACTGCTGACATTTCAGGCTTGGTAATTCTTTGCCTTGGAGGGCTGTGCCTTCTGACATGTTTACATAGTTAATGCATCCTTGCTATCTCCCTGGGAGACATCAGTTGTTTCCACCTATTTGTAACATTCCTAAGCTCCCAGACATTGTCCAGTACCCCCAGGGGGCAGTCACTGACCTCCCCCATTTGAGAAATGCTGTACTAAATAAATGTTCTCCTATCTCTGTCAATATTTAGTATTAGCTAGGGGCTTGTATACCTGCTTACATTTGATATTTGCATTTAATTTTGTTCAGACTATGGGTTTGACTAGTTTTCATTTATCCAACGTTCAGGTAGTTGTGATTTTAAAACAACCATGATTTAGATAAAGACAGAATTGTTAAGGGGGACTGTGGTGAAGGTGGGTGAAATTTTCACAGGGAAAATAAATTCTAAGTATTCAAATTTAAGTGCAGAATGCATGATCAAAATCAGATAAGACTTCAAGATTTAAGGAAGGACAATATTTTGTTTTCTCTTAAAGTAAAACATTCTTCTTTCATTTAGGTGTCAGAGTGAGTGAAGAGTTTACATATCTAGAGCTATTGTCTTCCTTTGATGAAAACAAGTTTTTCTTTTCCCATTTCATATACTTTTTCACTGATTATTTAATCCCTGTGATTGTTGATTTGAATGACAAATCATTGGAGGAAAACTGTGAGAAGTAAAATAATTTCTATTAAAAAAAAAAAAAAACACTGTAGTTATTATACGAAATTATACGAGTGACCCTACCACTTACAGTTTGGAGATTGGGAGATTTTCTTTCCCCAAACAAACTTTCACTTCCCATTGACTTTTAACATTGGGCCAATTAACCTTAATTATCAGGCACCTTTACATATATGGATAAAATGATTTTCCATTAAGCTCTGGCTTATATATTAAAACACATTCTTGCTTTTAATATACATAAACCAGGTGATTTTATTGACATGATCATTATGTAGACAATGTCATCAATTTCACATAGTAATGGGAAAGGCTCTGATATGAATAATTTATTCAAATACAGATCCTCCTTTATAATCAGACTTCAGGGCTTGAATTACTGCACACTTTTTGCTAGTTGTATGAACTTTGGCATATTGCTGAATTTTTTCTTGCCTGAGGTTCATCATTTGTAAAGTGACACTGGTAATATTAACCTACTTCATAGCAGTGCATAATAAGTTAATATGTAAAGTGCTTGACATATTGTGCCAAAGAAGTTTAGCTATTGTTATTGCCATAATGACTATGATGTGAATGGTTTCTAACATATCTTCAGTAACTAATCAATTCTGCAAATGTGGAAAATAGCAGTAACAGAAACTTGGTTGTTGTAGTGCTAGTATGAACTCAGATTTATCCAGAACTGCTCAAATGACACTTTACTCCTTTCATAGCACCGGTACAAATTGTCATACCAAATATGAGGAATATTAGAGCAAAAGAAAACATAACCAAAGATGCATATTCCTAGAATTAAATTCTTTCACCTTTCTCCTTTTGTCTTTTCCTTTGAGAAACAGTATAAAATTTAGTATAGGAAACACTATGTTTCAATCCTTAGCTTTACTTTTATTAACCACAAAACCTAGTAAGTTGGTAAATTTGCTATAAACTTCTCTTTCTTCCTGTGTAATGTGAACTGATAATGATATTTTCTTTTACTACTGACTTCCTGCTGCTTCCTTTAAAACCTATATCAATGTCACTTTTGATAGGGGGGCGCCAACCCCCTGGGTGCCATTAACTCAGGGGACTTTCCCTCTGTTCCTGAGCTGAGGTGGTTTTGGTTTCCCTTCCCTTCCCTTCCCTTCCCTTC
>PVHY01011115.1:0-49206 GCA_004024945.1 Uropsilus gracilis | reverse complement strand
TCCTTCCCAGGCTGTTTCCGTGACAACAGCCGGGAGACGCCACAGTCTGCTCCAGGTAGGGAGCGTATCCTACCTGTCTCAGGTGGTGCGGGTGGGCTACCTGCTTCTCTCAGCAGGGTCGGAGTCCCCTTTGCAGCTGCCTCTTTTGTCCGCGAGAGCCTCAGTCCGCTCTCAGGACTTTGGGATGGGCGCCGTTAACCTACACACCCTTTATATACCCTGATTTCCCGCCTTCCAGGAAATCTGTTTCACCTTAACTATTTCACTTCTTTCTTCCCCCTACATCCCCCTAAAGGAAAATTCCAGCTAAGGTCATTCCCCCATTTTAACATTACCTCTCCTTAAAATCTGCAATCTTAAACAGGAGGGGGGAACACACCCTATCATTCACACAACCTTTTCCTGACCTGGCACCCCAAATTTACATTCCCTCCATGGTCCACAAACCTCCAGCCCTGAAATTACTTTAAAGTACCACCCTCAGGTGTCAAGCGGAAGCAGCTGTCATACATCTAGAGAGACATTCTCTTCAGTAACTTCCTAGCCCCACAATTCCTGTAAATACCTTTTCCATTTCAAACGAGCAGTTGCTCTAATTAAGCCCACAAGGAAAAGAACAGTAAGAGGGTATCGACAGAAGCGAGAAAGATCAGATTCACACCTGAAAAATCTTTAAATATTGGAGTTATCAGATGTAGATGAGCAATGACTTTGCTATTATCAAAGACAAACTTGAAAGTATTTTGAAGACAAAGCTCTAAGAAATGACCTTATGTGTGGGAGAGAAAAATGACCAGAGTGGTCGACAGGAAGCCAAACAACCAACCCAAAGATGCCCACAGAAGACGATGTAAAATGTAAAAGTTGGTGGGTGGGTGAGACTACAGATTCGGGTCTGTTGAAGATCTATCTGGGGAGCTGGAGATGAGGGCTGGAGGGGTCCAAATGTTCCCTGGGAAGATAGAGAGATGGGAAGAACCCTGGAGGATACCTTGAGAATTTATACCTCGTCCAATCAAAGCTCCAAAGGTTCTCGAGAAGAGAGAATGGGGTGAACGTCAGATTTTAAGAGCTGCTTTTCCAAAACAGCACAGAGCTGCCCTCACATGCAGACGGGTGAACAAGGAGCTCTGATGAGAGGGTGGCGAGTGTTAAGAGCATGTCACACAAAGAGCTCCAGGAATGGGAAGGAGGAACCTTTAACCCACTCCAGGAGTCTGGGCCTATATCAGTCAGCCATCGCAAGATACCCCAAGGGCACTGGCCTGGCTGAACATCGGCCATGTGTTTGGCTCACAAACCTGAGAGTTTGGCAGGAATCACTGGACAAGGACCTCATCTGTGTCCCATGGCATGATTGGGCCTGTTTGGCTGAGGGCAGAAGACACATCTCAGGGGTTCAGTCACGTGCTCGGCAAGTTGGTGTTGGCTGAGGCCGTGGCTGAGGTTGCAGGCTGAGGCTCCTGTTTCGGTCCATAGATGAGGTGGGTTCCCCTTGATGCGCTGCTGTGTTCTGCAGACTAGCATCCTGGACAGGTGCTTCCTGTTCCTTATCTCATCTTAGCCAGCACAGAGTCTTGCCAGCTCTCCAGTGCCGGGTTCATTCAGACTCAGGGCAAGGACATGGGTCCAGCTTTCATGGAAGGAATGTTGAAGCCGTTTGTATGAAGAGATGGAGGATGGAGAGGTTGGCCCGGAACTTTTGAAAAATGCAATCTACCAGGATCTGCACCCTCGGCACAGTTTTTATCATTTCCCAGTGCAAACTGGCTGTAACATACAGATAGCCACACACCACCTGGGTGCCAAGTCTTACCAGGAGTACCTAGGTTTCCCTGGTGCAGTTCTTTCTAAAAAATATTTACTTTATTTTTTTATATTGTTAATTTTAGTTTTTTAATTGCTTGCACATTCTCCTACCACCTTGTCACCTGGGACCATCATCTTGATCTCTTATGCTCATCCCTTACCTGATTTCACCCTCCTTCTCTCTCTCTTGCTTTTTGCTTCAGTTCTGCTGACAGTTTTATGTTTTCCTAATCCTTTTGTTTGTTTGTTTTCCCTCTACCCTGCATAGAGGTGAGATCATAGAGTATTTCTCTTTTTCTTTCTGGCTTACTTCCACTAACATGATTCCTTCTAGCTCCATCAATCTTGCTGCAAATGATATGAATCTGTCTTTTTTGATGGCTGAATAATATTCCACTGTGTACATAGACCACAACTTTCTGATCCATTCGTCAGTTTGGGGCATTTGGGTTGTTTCCAGATCCTGGCTATTGTGAATAGTGCTGTGATAAACATCTGAGTACAAATGTCCTTTTGAATGTTCTTTTTCCTTTAGGTAGATTCCCAGAAGTGGGATTGCTGGATCAAATGGTAGTTCCACTTTCAGTAGTGTGAGGGTCCTCCACACAGCTTTCCATAGTGCCTGGGCCAGTTTGCATCCCACCAGCAGTGTAGGAGTGTCCCTTATTCCTGGTGCAGTGTTTATGGTGCTTGATTAGCTCTGCTTTCATCAGCAGTGATCTGTGATCTGTGAACAAAGGAGGCATGTTAAGTCTCCTCTCCTGCATAGTCTACTTAAAACAGTGCAACAGGCGTGGAAAAAACCAAGCTTAACCTTCTGACTCAAGCACAGGGAAAGTGAACACGTACCAGTGGTGACTCCGTGGCTGTTTTGAATCTAATCAACCCAGTTACTTTAGTAAAGGCTTCGTCTCACGGTGTGTGAGCTGGTCTCGGTGTCTCTTGGTTTGATCCCTGACTCATTTTTCCTTTCCATGTAAAGAAGCCTGTTTACAGCTGTTTTTTCTACCTACTTTCTTCCTGTATAGATGATGAGGGGGTCAAAGACCTTATTTCATCTGAACAATTTCATTTGCTCATTTTAGTCCAAGCCGATAGAATCCAAATGTTTATGACCTTCTTATGTTTTCATTTATGCTCTACTCCACTAGACAGAAGCTTATGTTCTAGAAAAACCTTTCACTACCTCGCTCAGGAGACCACTGTGAGATGATGGCCATGAGATTCTTGGAAACTGTGGTTGACCAAATGTCCCAAAACAGACGAATGGATGAAAAAGATGTGGTATATGCATAATGGAATATTACTCATCAATTAAAAATGACAAACCTCATGAATGTATGATAACATGGATGTGTCTAGAAGTAATCATGTTAGCAGAAACAAATCAGAAAGAAAGAGACAGAATCCAAATGGTTTCACTAAGAGATGGGGCACAGGAAAAACAAAGAAAAGACCAGGAAGAAAAGTTAAAACAAGCCAACAATGAAACTAAAGTACACAACTGGGGGGGGGATGAGTGGGAATGCTCAAGGAGGGGAGGTGGTGGGTGAACCCCAGGGAGTACAAAGATGTGAAAAAAAAATATATATATATATAATTTAAAATAAAAAAAGAGAAACTGTGGTTGAACAGAGGAGATAAATGAGGCATGTTCTTGAAAATCCTTAGAGGGTCTTTTTCTGGTGTAAAAGGTCTACAGTCACCACCTGAGGTCTTTCTAAGGTCTCAGCAAGTGATCCTGTCAGTCTCAGCCAGGTCTGATCATTGACTTTGCTAGCATGTGCTTGTTGACAGCTGCAAATAAGAAATCAGTTTAAACTTGGGCCCAGGAATCCCTGGCTTTACATTTACCAGATCCTCCTTCCCCTGCTTGCATTTCCCATAGGTCATCAGATGAAGCTGGGTTGCTTGGAAATCTCCTTAGCTTGATGGTAGAGGTCATTTCATTCCTTTTGTTTCCCATGTTTCCGCACGTGTCTCTGTTGCCAGCCCTGCCAGCCCTCCATCATAAATGACTTGTTGCTTTAGTTCCCAATTACATTTGCTCTCCTCTGAGCCTTCAGCAATAACTTTTTCATACCTCTTTGGGCTTCCATGAATCTTTTCCCTGGCCCTTCAGGTTTTTGCAATCCCTCACTTTGGGACCCTTCCAGCTTCTGTCTGCCGCCCAATCACAAAGTGAATGCCATATGTTTCAGATTTTTGTTCTGGCAGCAGAACATTTACAGGAATCAAAATGTGTCATGATTATTGATTGCGGCATAACGCAACACTTTGCGAGTTAAAATGATAGATTGTTTTGTTTGTTTATAAAATTGCAATTTCAGGCAGGCTGCGAAGGAACAGTTTCTTTTTGCCCCAAGAGGCATCAACTGGGGCAGCTTGACTGTGGACCGGAGGAGCTGTTCTTGAGATTGTTCCTCACGCAGAGGCTGGCGTGCTTAACTGTGATCTGCTCATGGTCTGTGACAGGATTCAGGTACAAGCAGCCTATGACAATGGCGTTGAAGCTGTATTGCTTCTTATGACTTAGTCTTGGAGGGTAGCATCACTGACATCGTAGTCAGAACCTACCTCTATGTAAATGGAAGGATTTACTCCCCTCTTCCCTTTATGGAAATCTATTGCTAAAATCACATTGAAATCAGGTTGAAAAGGGGGGGAAAGCCTCCAACTTTCAAGCCCCAGGTCTGTATCACTGCGCAGTTGCCAGTCAAATGCAGTTTAACAAGGGATTTTATTTACAAGGAAACATTAACAGGGGGAAACAAAAAGTCCTTAAAGCCACAAGTGGCAGCTATCTTACCCCAGTCACCATTCTAAATCCCAAAGGTCCCAAAGACACCATCCAAGATGGTGTCCCTTTGCCCCTCCAAACTTCAGAGGTTGGAGGTTGGCACTCTGCAAAGTCCAGTCTTTCTCTAGCATCTTCTCTTTTCTTTCTCTCTCTCCAGTATCCCAAGCTGCTCCACTTCTCCAAGACTCTTCAAACTTCTTCCACAATTGCTGATGCACAAATCAGCTTTCCCCATCCCGGGCCATCTCCAGGGACCAGCTCACTAGGCCGCCTTGCTGCGGTGCCACACTCCCACACTGGCCACTCTTCTGCCGGCCACCATGGCTCCTTGCCACCTCCAGCTCACTCTTCCAGGGGACTTTTGCTCAGCCTGGTCACTCGGGCTCCTCTTTACCTGCCTGCCATTCTCTTCTCTCCTTTCGGGAAGGCTCTGCTTTCGTGTCTTTCTCCAGGTGCCAAAAACTCTCTGCTCTCAGCTTCACGTGTCTCCTTCTCCTGCCAATTCTCTTTCAGCTGCCTCCTCTGGCAGTTTTTAAGTGCCGCAGCCCAAAGGTGGGGGAGGGGCACCCAGTCTCAACATTAGGACAAGAGATTCTTGCAGGCACTTTTGGAAAGCATCAACCCCTGTGATGCTTGAGCTGCTTATTGTTACTGCTTTTGAGTGGGGTCAGTTTATTTGCATGGATATCTAATTCCCCCCAACTGTGCTGAGTCATCTGGAGTCTGTATGAAAGGAGTTTGTTTCCTCAGCTCATCTAGGCTAGACATACCATGATCTGCACTCTTTGTGCTTCATGATGACATTGTGCATTCTGGGATGAGGGAGTTCAGAAAGAAACATTTTCTTATCATGCTCAGTATAGAGACAAATATGTCAGAGCAGTTTCTGTTCCAATTCTAGATGAAACCTTATCTAGAAGCCCCCTAATCCCCCCCTTAAGTAGAGATGAGATACCAGAGAGTTCATTCCAACAGGCTGTGGCTGACTAACCCCACATGCCTCAGCTTTTAAGTGGATCTGTTACGTTCAGGTCTCTCACTGTGCATGGCTTGCACCTTCATGATCCTTGGCTCTGCCCTGAGGACCAGCTCAGCTGATGAACTCAAGATCACTGCTGCTGTGACCTCTCTGGGAATAACTGCTGTGTTGCCTTTGTTACTCAGTACTTTCCTGGTTAAAGGTCGGGGTTCCACAGATGAAGACGTCTCTCATCCATGTGTCTTTTGGAGGTCCTCGACTTGAATGGGGTAGATAAAAACTCTTTTCTTCCTCATCTAGTCGTTGGTACCTCCAGTATAAGCTCACATACATGCATATAAGCATTTCTATCTCTGGTGCTCTGGTACTGTGCTAAGTGTTGCAGAAGAGACAGAGGGACGGGCACATGTCCTGATATTTAGGAGCTTGAGGTGTGTGATAATGTTATGGGTAAGAAATGCAGTGGGAACGAAGAGCTTTAGGTGACCTGGGAGATAGATGTGGGCCAGAGCAGAAGTGACCTGCAGGGAGGTGCTGGCCAGATGCCCCCAAGAAGGAAATTAGATGAAGAAATGGGAAATGTGGCTCCTGGGTCAGGGAATCATGTGAGCAGAGCCTCAGAGACGTGGAAGAACAGAGAGTATTTACAGACCATGCCAGCCTAGTGTGGTTAGAGTGCTAGAAAGATGCAGTTTAGACATAACAACATAGAGGAGCTTGGGTAACACCTCAGCAGGGGAAACCATTGGCAGAGCTTTCAGCAGAGATGTTGTGGGATGGGTTTTGTTCTACTGTGATTTCTCTGGTCACAATGTAGTGAATTGACTGAGCAGAGTTGAAACCAGAGGTGGGATAATGAGTTCGACCAGTGCCAGTTTCAGTGTTGCATACAAAACTGGCCGGAACAAAGACAATTCCAGGGAAGAGGGCAGGGAGAACATGCCTGAACTGAGGGGAGATGGGGTGAAACGAGTCTTTCGATGGAGATGTGCTTTTGATAAACAAGTAGGCAGTGGCTCTAAAGAATTGCATCATATGGAGTGTTTGATGGTTATTGTGTAACTGTTGGATAATATGGCTTAAGAGAGAAGGTAAGGCTTCTATACATGCAAGAGATGCACTGTGAAGCTTTATGGGGTTAGGGGAGATGAGAGAGCGAGATGTAGATAGAGATAGAGAGACAGACATACAGATAGAGAGAAAAGAGAGATAGAGGTTTTCCTTTATCTTGTCTGGAATGACTCTTGAGAGAGAGAGAGAGAGGTTTTCCTTTATCTCATCTGGAATGATTCTTCTGAGAGAGAGAGAGAGAGAGAGAGAGAGAGAGCGAGCGATCTGCTGTGATGACCAGGTCTTTGGAGAGACTCTTGACCATTATGGATTGAATTGTTCCTTTCCATCTTTTTTTTTTTTGAATCCTAATCACTAGAATTCTAATCAATAGGTCTTACTTAAAAATACATTATTTATAGAGGTAATCAAGTCAAAATTAAATGGGTCCTAGTTTGAGCTGACTGGTGTTCTTACAAAAAGGAGGGGATTTGGGCAGAGAGGCAGGCACATACAGAAGGGAAATGATGTGAAGAGACATAGGAGAAGATGCCCATCTCACAGCAGACAGCTTGGTCTCAGAACTCTAGCTTTCCACACCAAAGGCAATCGATTTCTGTTGTTTAAGGCACCTCGTACTTTGTCATGGCAGCTCTGGGGAATGACTCTAGGGATGATCGCTGAGGCTGCAGACTTAACACATGCAAGAGAGGGATGCATGGGGCCACTTGGGCCTCCGAGGATGGCCTTGAGTAACCAGATTATTGCAGAAGTTAAATAGTCTGAGGGATGGTGAGGCAACTGGCAAAGTCATTCAGAGACAGAGAATGTGCATTGACTCAGGAAATCACAGGTAGTATGCCTCTTAGTTATCTTCTCAGAGAGGTTTTTCTTTTTATGAAGTAGATGAGCCAGTACAAAACAGAGCTCATCCTGGTCATCAGGAAAAAAGTTTCATCATCACCACTGGTTTTAGTTTAAATCCAAAGCAACTTACTAGTAAATTTGATTCGTAAGTTTACAAGATTTTACAATTGAGCTAGAAAAAATGTGAGTTTTCCTTGTGTGACTATTTTGCTGATGCTTCAAGAACTACAGATGTCATATGGAAGTCAGTAGAATACTAGTGACTATTAGTGCCCAGTGCTAACTTACTGAATAAAGTTCAGCAGACGTCCACTACTGGCCTAGCAAATTTGCTAAACCCATGTTTAAGCAGCCAATGTTGAATCATATTTACTTCCCTTATTGCAGCAAAGGACTCAGCCTTAATCTAGTGTTGACTCAGATGCATAAATGAGTGAATGGTGAAATGTGTAAAGGAATGAGTGAATGTTATCTTTCAAGAAAATGGCTCTACTGGCAGAAACAGTCCTTGTGAAATCGTTAGATGCCATCAACGATAATATTTTCTTATATGCCTTTCATTTCATTTTAACCTTCATAGGGGAATTTTTCCATTTTGTGGTAACTAGGCAACCTGTTATTTTGAATCACTTAGTGCAGACTTTGCACACTCTGGATGCTCAATAAATCCATTTTGATTAATGAGCAATTTACAACAACACCGGTGAAGACTGTTCCCAATCCTGTTGGAAGAGAAAAGATGATCTCTGATAAAAAAGGATGCAATCAATAATTCCACACCAGGGCGGGTCTTGCCTACCTCCCCCCCCCCCCCATTCAGTTGGCTAATGTGCTAATTGGACTGTGGTCAACCTGAAATGAAAATGTCATCTGATGACTAATTCTCCACACCCCATGACACCTCACCCAATGACCCAAAATAGGTTGTGATGTGAAGGTGCTTTGTAATATATTCATATCAAAATATTTTTGAAGTGGTTTAGCTTGCTTAATTCTAATGCCAAAAATTGAAATAAAAGAAATTCAAGTCTACTGTTTATCTCTGCCAAACAAGAGGGCAGTGTCAACATGGTTTCCGGAGGTATGTTTGACTCATTTAAGAGAACAAATTGATTTTAAGCCCCCTGGAAGCATTCTTTTACATACAAATACTGGCCCTGCCGCTAATAACCATTTTTATCAAACAGCAATTATTTATTTGACATTTGCTCTGTGCTCAGTGTTGGCTTAGCCATTTATTAAAGCAGTTCTTCACACAGTGAGTTTGTAGTCTTGCATTAGGTTTTAGAGGCACAAAGAGAAAATTAGGTGTTAGCACAGAGCCAAGGGTACCTGGAAACCTCAAACTGTTAAGGATTCTTGCTCTAAAGAGGTCTCTGCCATCTGCCGTTCAATGGCAGAGGAAACACTCTTTTAATGTGAAAGACCTGTAGCAGAATTAGTGTGAGTAGAGAGAGAAGATAGGATATTTCTAATCATAGTTTCTGCAATACAACCCTCAAATTCCACATCTCTCCAGACCTCAGTGCTAATGGCGAGGTTGCAGGGAAAATGGTGTCTCCCTTCATGGAGTGCCAGCAGCACCTCTGGCAAAATCCTTCCAAATGACCTCCCTATCCATAGGGATACTTTACCAATTTGAAACTGATCTTGATTTGTTCAAATTGGTGAATGTTAACTATATTTGGAAAACAACATCTACACAAAAGGAAAGTTAAGCCGGGCATGGTGGTGGTGCATGCCTGTAATCCCAGCTACTTGGGAGGCTGAGGCTAGGAATCACTTGAGTTTACGGGTTCAAGACTACCCCAGGCAACTTAGCAAGTTCTAGTCTCTAAAAAAGAAAAAAAAAACAAACAACAACAACAAAAAAAAAAAAACAAGGAAAGCTATACTCTTTCCCTTGAATCATGTGACTTGTACTATAAATAAATAACATTAAATTTTCTAAAAACAAAATAAACTCATGAACATGAGGATGTGGTGGATAAAGGCATTTTGTGATGTAATGTATGGTATCCCATGAAAAGAATTTCTCCGAGAATGTCAGACTATGCACACTAAGACAAACCATCATTAATTCATAAATTCATGCTCACCAAACTCAAACAGTTGCATCAATTCTATTTTCTCAACTTCAGTCTTTTCATGCTGAGACATTTTTCTACTTTTGTGTTCACATGTCACATATTTTAATTAATGAAGAAAATCATGACCATCATGGAAATTGGGTTTACAAACCTCCACTAAGTATAAAAGTATACTGTTCTTCAACCCTTTTTTTTCCTGTCCCTCCTGTTAAAATACAAGATATTCAGCTTAACTGCATTCACAACTCATGAATTATTTAGTTTAAATGTGCAGTTTTGAGAGTCTTGTATTATGCAGGGTAAGTTTTGAATTTTTCTTTTCAAAGAAAATTAAAAGACTTAAAATTTTTTTGTTTGGGATTAACACAATGGAGACTGCACCCACATGTGGTGTGTTGCTGGCGGATGTTCTAATACATCTAAAATAAGTGATTGAACTGGGCACAACTCAAAAGTCAAAACAAGTGACAGCTTACATGATAATGATCTGTTTAAATGATCTATTTGAAATCTATCATCTTTAAAAATTAGGTTCTCAGATAATACGTACTCAATTTTTCGTAATGATTCATAGTTGCCCTTTATAAATAGCTGCTGAATGTATTAGTGTATATTTACTAACATTTTGTCAATGTTTGATACAAATGTTGTTAAAAACTAACATTATGATTCTTTCTAGGTCCATCCATACATACTTATATACATGAATATGTAAACAGAATATTAATTAAGAATAAAATAAACTAACATTATGTATATATGTTTAGGGAAAAGACCTGTAAGATATCATTAAAAGTACTCTCTAGATTTTAATTTTCCTTTCCACACTTTTTTTTGTGTTGTCTAAATTTTCTATAGTTAAAGCACATTACTTTTGTTACTAGAAACCAATTAAAAATAACTTAGTCAGCCAGAAAGTTAAAATAGATCATGTCACAACAATTCACATCTATATAATTAATGTTAATTATGTAGGTGATTTCCCACTCTATAGGGAAAAAAGTTGAATAGACTAAGGATAGTTCTGTCTATTCAACACTAAAGTTTTGCAGGAACCCTTTATATTTGCAACATATAAGTTTTTAACCTATTTTTGCTTGAATTTCAGAATAATTTAACTTAGATATTACTTTGTGTATTGATTGAATCAGAGTTCGTCTTAATATGACTCACGAGAATTTACAGCAAGGTCAGTCAGCCAGTGTAAGCTGTCATTTAATTGACTTACTAATTGTGTCCTATTTACCAGCTGCTATATCCAGTGGTAATGTCAATAATATGACAAAGAAAATGTAATCGTGAATAAATCTTACATGCTTGTTGCCTCATATTTAACACCTCCCCAAAGACACTGTCTAACCATGTCAGTAAGATACATCTGTTATATCTAATTTCACTAGTCTGTTTTTGTTTAGCATTCTTTTCTATAGATGGGCATTATGAATGTAACTTAATGCTAAGACTATTAGTTCTATATTTAGGTACTCCTACTCTGTTAATTAAGAAACTCAATCCACAACTCTATTAATTAAGCAAAGTGACTGACTCCCAACTATAGTTATATTGTATGCTTAAAAAGCAGCACATTTACTTTAACATGTTCTAAAAATACTATATTATTAAATACATTATACATTTTATATAATATATTGAATATATTTTACATACATTTTATATATAATGCCTATTTTATATGTATTTATATATAATGCATATTTAAAATATATTAATATTTTTTCTAAATCTTATCCAAAATATTGCATTTTATATTTAAAATTTACAAATTTAATTGTATATTTATAATGTACAACTTTAAGAACCTTGTAATAACTTGTTTTCCTGTTGGTTTCTCATAGAGAGTTTATAACAAAAGTGAAAAAGACCAAGTAGCCTGTTCTTTGGTATTATTTTGGTTATCAGACAAGGTCAGAATAGTTTAGAAAAATAGAAAATTCAAAGTAATTTTGTTATTTAATCTCAGCTAAGAATTCATATGAAAAATATTATAGGATCTGTCATCCCATCACATCTGTCATCTTACTACCTATTGTTGAGTGCGCTAAATCAGAATAGAGGAATAGTTTGTTGAAAGAAATGAGAATTCAGAAACATCTGGCAATGAGAATTCACTGTGAATCTCAGTATGTCCTTCATTGCTTGCCCCAACCCATGCTCTATTATACTGTACGTACTCCCAACCCATGCTCTATTATACTGTACTGCTGAGACTTCTTCATGCCTCATTCAATCATTCATTCGTTCTACAGCCACTTACTCAGGTCTTAGTATTTTCAAGGTCCTGTAGGTGTATAAGGCACCATGAAAAAGAAGACATATTAGACATTAAGTACTAAGAGAGATTTATCTATAATACATTGCAGAATAAAAGCTTAGAAACTTCTAAATGTGGAGAGTCAGGGGGGCTCCAATAGACCATTATTGCCTTCAGGGTGCTATAATTTACCGCTAACCTTGGCCATACTTGTTCCCGGTGGGAGAGCCTATTCTGCTATTTGTGCACAGAGCCCAGAGAAGAAACTGCAGGTGTCATTAAATCACATAGGTTTTTCTTTGCTTGTAATTTCTATAGAATCATTCAAGTCATTACTGAAGTCATCTAATGTCTTCTGTGTGTCTTGCTTGTGAATAGAAGGAATGAAAAGAGAATGATGGGATGCTAAAAGATATGCTATAAACATGTCAGGAGCAGTGATACAGCTAGCATTCTTTTCCTTAGGAAATTTAAAAATAAGTAATAAGTCACAGACATGTATGAGGATCCTGGGTCATCATTTCAACTAAAACATACTTTGATGACCAAGCGTGGGAGTGATTTGTCTAAATTCTAAAACAGAGCAACACAGAAAGATTTCTGAACTTGTGGGCTTCTTTTGTTACTTCCCTTAGAAAATGCTTCTGAATTGGCATTATCTTGTAATAGAGTGCAATATTTTTTAGGATGGTTACTAGCATAATATTCTTTTCTTCTGGTAACTTTAAAAAACAAGTCTGTATTCTCCAAGTAGTATTGAATAAATTGTTTTAGTAATTGTGGTCAATGGATGAACAGCAGAAAGGATAACATTTTCCATGAATCCAACCCATCAAAGCCACTAATAGGAATATTCTGGCTTATTTCCTTTCCTACTTTTTTCTTTTTCATGGCACAAAACTTTTACATATACCTGAATGCACACTTGGAGTTTGTACCTTTATATTGTATTTATTTTTAAAGCAATTATGAATTTTTGGTTTGACATGACCTGTCAACTTGATCTGTCAGGTTTATTTTAAAGTGACCCTGCACTACTTTTCTGATCTCTCAAAATGATGAGAAAATTGTAAGTTCTAGCTGTGCTGAAAAACAAAGAAAATACCACCTAGTTCAATAGGGCCTGGAACATCAAACAGAAAGTGGATCCTGGCTGGCTATGCCTGGAAATAGCAGGGTCTGTAAGCAGAGTGCTTGGTGCCAGGTATGGGATGTACAGAGTTTCATTTCTAATAGGAACCAGAAGTCACTCACATCTGCTGGTGAGTGTGTGGAGTCTGGGGTGAAGCGTCCATCCATACAGTAAAAATAAGGATGATTGAGATTTTTGTTCCAAGAACAGGTAAAGTTAGAGGAATAAATGGACATAATGGCCTTTGATTTTGTTGTTGTTAAAAGTGTTTCTAGTAAGAAGGTTAAGAGAAACCATTAAAAGAAACAATGTATATCTTTCAAATCAATCATGAAAACAAAAGGATAAAGGAATCTTTATTAATTAAAATGTCCCTAAACTTGGGGGAAAAAAAGAAGTAAAGCCAAATAAGCATGGCAGATCAAAACCACAAAATAATTCATAAGGACAATTAGATCCATTAGCTACAATTTTAAAAACTCTTAGCTATGTTTTTATGGGAGTCAAACCCAAATCAAAATGGTACAACGAAGCTAAAAATAAAAGTGCAAGCAAAACCAGCTTAGAGAAAGGCATGAGACAGTATCAGTAGTCAAAAATTAATTGGAACTTAAAAACAAGAAGGTATAAGGAGGGATATTACGTAACAACAAAAGGATAAAATATAATACTAAGAGGATAGAGAAGTTGTAATTCACATTTTTCATATGCAGTGTTGCCTTGAAATATTAAAAATCCTGACAGATAAGAATTTCAAGAAAGACAAATCCACCATTTGTGCAAGATTTAAGTATACAGTATTTCTTTGCAGTATTAATAATGAAACATGATATTACTAACGTAGAATAATATAATTAACAAACTTGATTTAATAGGCATACCTGGAGTTCCATACCCATCAACATAGAATTCATATGTATTTCTAAAGCATTCAGAAAAACTGACCTTCTACTGTGTCACAGAGGCAGACCCAGAGAATCAGGTCTCAAAATTGGCCACTGATGTGTCTAAAGACATTATCTTAATTCCCCCATTTGACCTGCCCTACCATTTCCCACTTGCTCCTTTACCTTTGTTAAACAATGTTACTAGCTCAGCATCCATCCTTTTCCTGTCTCCTTACACTTTCAAACACACAAACAAAAATGTGTATATCATGGGTTTTGTTTCTTTTTAACAAAACAGAATCACACCTCTTTAGTTTGCAAATTTGTATTTCTGCTTTCATTGTCACCACTCACAACAGGCAGTTGTCTGCTAGCAAAGTCTCTGGCTATTAATTAACTTAGACAATGGAGGGTCCTTTCCATGTAGTACAGAGCTCCAGAGAGCCAACCAGCCTACAAAGGTTGGGGCTTGCCAACAATGGCCAAGGCATCCACCTTAGCCTCACTTCTTCTTATCTTCCACCTTGCATACACTTAATAACTGAATAGTAAAGAAGAAAAAGTGTGCCTGGAATATAGTATGTCACAAGTTCAGTGATGATGGCAGTTGCAATTTGCCAAAGCAGAATAAACCGAGAAACTGATCGTTGTCTAGATAAGCAAGCAGAAAACAGTAAGAGGTATATTCAGCTAGTAAGCAGGAAATTTGGTAAGAAGTTTGGTCTAGCAGAGTTTGAAAACGATTTACTTAGAATCAGAATTAAGTGTTCAACAAAACATTTCCTTTTATTTAAATTGATAGCATTTCTATATTTTACATCACTGTATACCCTGAAGTTCTCCCACCACTTTGTCACCCATGAGCCATCATCTTAATCTCTTGTGCCCACCTTTCCTGGGCTTTTACCCTTGCTCTATGCTTCAGTTTTGCTGACAGTTCATTAGTCTTAGGTTTTATTTGTCCTTCCCCCCCCCCCCCCCTGCATCCTGCATATAGGTTCTCTTTTACTTTCTGGCTTATTTCTGCTGGCATGATTCCTTCTAGCTTCATCTATGTTATCAAAAATGCATCAAATTTGACTTTTTTTGATTGATGACTAATACTCCACTGTGTGCATATATCACAACTTTTTGAGCCATTCATCCTTTTTAGTGCATTTGAGTTGCTTTCATATCCTGGCTATTGTAAATAGGGCTGCAATAAACATTTGAGTACAAGTGCCCTTTGGAATTAGTGTTTTTGTGTCCTTTGTGTAGATTCCCAGAAGGGGTTGCTGGATTGGATGGTAGTCCCATGTTCACTAGTTTGAGGGTCCCCCACACAGCTTTCCCTAGTGACTGGACCAGTTTGCATTCCCACCACAGTGCAAGAGTGTTCCTTTCTCTCTACATCCACACCAGCACTTGTTGTTGCCCATTATCTTGATATGGGTCATTCTTACTGGTGTGAGATGGTATCTCAGTGTGGTTTCAATTTGCATTTCCCTGATTATAAGTGATCCAACAAAAAAAAAACATTTTAAAGTAACTTTTAGCAGGATACAATCTATATTTTAAGCTCTTGCAATATCCCTATGACTTTTCTACTAATAACACCAAGTCAGGGAATTCACTTAACTTGGGCAGGCATAGATTTGAAGTGGAAATTATTTTATATCAAAGATCAATCAACTATTCTGAAAGTGATGAAACAATTTTCTTAATGTGGATGCAAATATTAAAGGAAAAATATTGTGCTTTACTCAGTTTGAAAATTTTAAATAGAATACCTGGATCCTATGAATCCACTTTTCCCACTGTAGTTTTATGAAGTTTAAATCTAGATGATGTATTTCCAAGAAAGTTTTCTGTCTGAACTGACATTTTGAAAGTATAAATTACACTTCAGATTATGAAGACAGTATACAAAATGAAATGCAAAATATTATGTTAGTAATTGAAATAACATTTTGAATAAATTGGGTTAAATAAATGTATTATTAAATTAAATTATCTATTTTTAAAACAATAATATCGCAATGACATGCTTAAACTTACATATATGACTTTTTTCTTTTGGATAACACTGCTGTATAGAAAATGAAGTAATCCAGTTTTTTTTCAGGCATTGTCAATCAAAATTCGTTTTTATATTAGTCTGTAGAAAGTTTTCTTTCAGTTTCACAATCTGTTATTAGTATTGCTGTGCTATTTTAGGATGTTGTCAAGGTTCGTAAAATCCCTCATTCTCTTCTAACTTTTAAGATTTGGAAATTTTTTCTACATATTAACATATCTTTCTCCACTATACAAATATTTCTGGTGCACATTCAGATCACAATATGACTCATACCACAAAGCAACTCTAAACCTTCCAGTCACATCCCAGGTGACTTAGCCCAGGAGGTAGTGGGTGTATTCCTAGAAGGTGTTCTTACACCTGGACCACACAGGGAGTGACTCCAAAGCTAGTTCAGGTATCTCACTAATCCCTAACTAGATGTATTCCAAACTCATCTCCACCATAAGCCCCCAAATATCTGCAGTCATTCTGATACTTTCTAAAATAAAGGGAAGTAGGATAGCAGGGGGTTAGAGTTGAAGAAGACACATCTTACCCTATTGCAATTAAAATACTTCTGCAAAATCTGCAAAAGCATTTCCTGGGCTCCTCCCAGCCCCTTGGAAAAGATACTGTGAGGCTGGAATATAACTCTTTGTCTCTCTGAGTGAAACCTTTTGTTTCCGAAAGTGGAACCAGATACATTTTTCTGCATATTTGCTTTTCTTATTCCAAAGAACTTCCTTTAAGTCAGTCAGTATCACTATAATTCCAAATAAAAATAGTGAAATATATGTGAAATTGTGAAAAATTGTGAAATATATGGTAGTAAAAATTGTGAAATATATGGTAGTAATATCATGATTTATTGATAAACTTTTATTTCATGTTGAATCACTTTTCCATTCTGAACAAAACAGCAACAAACTCTGCACATGTCTTATTTATATGGAGGTGCTTTCATTTCCATGCGATAAATTTTGATGTGTTCAAATATAAGACAAACATCTCAGCTCTCCTGTAATATTCCATTTTGTTTCTTGACCTTGTGTAATTGTGACTTCCATTCCCTTTCTTTTTCAAGTATGCCATGCTGGATGATAACTGTATGCACACCGTAGAGAAAGGATGCATATCTTTTAGTATTATTATAAGAGTAATAACTAATACACAGAACATTTCCTATGTGCCAGATATTACTTTGAGCACTTTGCATGTATTATCTCATTTAATTTCCACCAATATGCTATTATTCTTAGTTTACAGATAAGGAAACTGAGGCACAGAGAAATTACCCAAAATCACAGTGCTAGTTAAGTGTGGAGTCACGATTTACACCCTACAACCTGGCTACAGAGTAGGGTGACTAGCCAAGTTGATTTGCCAAGGACTGAAAGGGGTCCCAGGATGAAGGACTTCCAGTTTTAAAAATGAGAAAGAATGTAGAAAACTGTGGTGACCCAGTCACACTCTCCAGAGGCACTGATCACTATGCTGTTGTTTCTCAGAATGACTGTGTTCATTCTTGCCATCATTAGTTGCAGAGTTGTTTTCTCCTGCACAACTGTGAGTTGGACATCTCAGATAATTCCCAAAGACCCCACCTCCCTCTCCTCATGGTCTCATGCAATCCCAGGTCTGTGGTCTGAACCTGGTGACGTGCTTCTGGTAGACAGAATTTGGGAAAAAATAACAGGTGTCACTTCCGCAGTTGGGTTCTAAAGCCTCTGGCAGCATTTTAATAGAATGTCCCTTAGAGAATTTCTCATCTATTCCAAGATTCTTTATTTAGAATCTTTATTGTAATCACTTAGCCATTATCAAAGAGACACTGGTTACATCATAGATATATACGCCTATCTATAAAATGTACATAAATATAATTATAGCTAGGTAGTTATAACTAGAGATATAGGTTTAATGTTTTTTGAACTTTCTTTTCACATATCATCTATTTGAAATCTTTGTTCTGTTCTTTTAGTGTTTTTAAGTCCTGTGATGGGGACTCTGATAGTCTTAGGCTGTTGTATGGCCATATACTTCTGCTGAGGTGTGAACAAGTATCCCCCTGAGTCACACGAAGTCTAATAAACCAATGTTCGCTCAATAAGAACATTGAAAGAGGGACGTTATCCTCAAATGATAATCCATTATCTTCTGCTTTTCAGTGTTGCAGATGAAAAGTTTAATGCTAGGATCTTAATCCACTGTAAATAATGTGTAACTTTTCCTCTGGAAGCTTATAGGATAACCCTTTCATCTTTGACAGCCAGAGATTTCTTTTCAGTATTTTGCTGTATATGTGAAGCTTTTTTATTGATCCTGCCTGGAACTTCAACATGCAGACTAAGGATTTTATTCACTAGAGAAAAATTTAATTGTACTTTTAAATTATTGCTATGTCTCCATCTGTTCCTTTTTCTTTTTCTGGAAGTCCTATTACTTGCATAATAGGTCCTTTGGATCTCTGCCTTCATAAATTTTATCATTTTTTGTTCTGTAGTTAGAGGTATATTTTTTCCATTTCATATTTTAGGGAACTAATTGAATCTTCAACAATAATCATACTAACCTTCATTTTTTTGGAATGATTACTCCCTCTCCCTCAACAAACTCTTTACATGTTGCTTTAATGGGGCACTCATTTTTTTTTGTGTTAAAAATTCTTATTTGTTTCTAGTAGCAGTTCTATTTTGCTAGAGGTTTATTCTCATTTTTCTATTTTTTTTTTCACCTAGTTGCTTTGTCTTCTAAGGTTTTTGTTTTGTATTTGATTTTTGCTGTACTTCTGGGAGCTTAGATTTAGTGTCTTCTGTACCTTTGGGCTCTAGAACAGTGGAATATTTAGATTTCTCTGACTCTTAGTGTTGAGAGTATAACTATAGACAGATTGATTACCTGTCAAGGAATGAATAGACAGTATCTTTATAAACTTGGCCAGCATTTTAGGTGAAAAGAACTAAAACAGCTAATCTTGAATTTTTGGCTCCTTGGGGTCCTAGAGAGAGTGCTCTCTTCCTCAGGTCAATGTGAACGTTCCCTTTCGGTGACCATTTTCTGCCTAATAAATTCTGCCAGAGATTAAGACCTCTATTAGCCAGCAATTTTACTTCTACATATTGCTTTATAAAGCAAAATTATGACTCTCAAGGACACTCATTGCAACACTGGTTGTAAGAATGGAAAATTGGGAGAAAAAACATTCCCAAGGAAGAGAATAAGAGTAAATTTCAGTGTCATGGAACATTGTGTTTCAGCTAGAATGAAAATTCTAGATTTATAAACAACTGCTTGAATATGTCTTGAAGACAATATTAAGTTGAAAAGGGAAGTCAGAATTTCATAATATGGTAGTATATATGTAAATTGAAAGCATAATATGTGTAATAAATATGCTTACATGCAAAATGTATGAATAGAAAATGAGAATGTTATAATGAGTATATAAAATAAGTATATATGAAAGTATTAAAGGTTTAAAGATGTGGACAAAGAATATATAGCAAGTAGGGGATGGTAATTAAATCTTGAGAAAGAATAATGTTATACCATAGTAAAAGTGAATTTTAATTTTTTAATTAAAAATTTAAGAATTTAAATGCATCAGTAGTGCTTTTTTGAGTATGTCAAATATTTGAAACAAATATAGATGAATAAAAATAATATGTGCTTATTGAAGAATATTTGAAACATGGAGAAATTATTTTAAAATAAAAATATTCAAGTCTTTTGCCACAGATGAGTAGTATTAACATTTTTGTGCTGCCTTTCAGGATTTTCTTCTCATACACAATTTTTTATATGATTAAAATCAAATATGTATCTTTTTAGTCATAGAAACTTTCAGAAATATTATGAGAAAGTTAGTGGCAGGGGAGTTTACATATTATAATTAGGAGGTATACATATTATTATTTGGTATTTTTCTCTTGTCAAAAAAAGTAGTGAACTGAAGAGTAAGTGCTTTAAAGGTTTTCTGTGTATAAGATGTGCTGTGTCTGTGAGATATATTTTCTGTCTACCAATTACTAATATATATTGATGCGTTAATCCATCAGTTTAGATGATAAGCAGGCTATGAACTGGAAATCTTCCTCATCATAACTGCAAATTAGAAATAAATGTGGAACATAAGTAATTACAAAAGAACTTATGGATGTTTATGAAATAAATCTTTTAAGATGTACATGAAATTTATAGTAACTTCATTAGGAGCTCTGCGATCTTTTATGACAATTTTCTCTTAAAAAAGAAAGACTCCTATGCTTCTCAAGTTTCATTCCTTAGGTGTGTTTGCACCCGTACATAATTGTAGCTACTTAACAATAATTTTTTTAAACAAAAAATGCAAAAATTTTGCATAGTGTCTACCAAAAGCATCACTGATCTTATGGGGACATGTGAACAATGTACTGCATCTGGGCAGTCTTGATAATCAGAAATGTATAGGAAAGCAGTCTCTATAAACCCTTTTAGTTTTGGGATCTAATAGTATTTAATTAAAAAGTGCCTCTAGGTAATGGGACTGAAAAATGTTTATCTCTGATACTATCCTTTGAATAAAAAGATTCTTCAATAAAGAAAAAATGAGGATAAAGTGGAAGATAAACTTATCTCTCAAGTAGGAAAAGATGGAAATCCTTTGTTTCATTCCTACTACGACTAGAAGAGGAGCGATGAGTTAGAATTAAGTAATGCTTTCTTCTAAGTACATCCGTGTTATAATAAAATCATCCAATTTGTCATTTTTAATTGATGAGTAATATTCCCTGTGTATAGACCACATTTTTTTTCACCCAGTAGTCTGTTTTGGGGCATTTAGGTTGCTTCTAAGTCCTAGCAATTATAAATAGTGCTGCAGTAAACATCCGAGCACAGGGGTCCCTTTGTACCCACTTTGAGGTCTCTTTTGGGTAGATTCCCAGAAGAGCGATTGCTGGGGCAAATGGTAGTTCCATTTTCATTAGATTGAGGGTCTTCCACACAGCTTTCCATAGTGGTTGGACCAGTTTACATTCCCACCAGCAGTGTAAAAGAAATCATATTAGCAGAAACAAGTCAAAAAGAAAAAGATAAAAACCAAATGGCTTCACTAATATATGGGATATAGTGAAAAAATAAACAAAAGCCTTGAGGAAAAGTCAAAACAAGCTAAACATCAAACTGAAGCATACAACTTTGGGCAAGGGGAAAAGGGGGGAAGTGTTGGGGATGGTAGGGGGGTGAAACCCTGGGATTACAATGATGTGAAATTTATATATAAATAAAATTTTTAAAAAAGAAAAAAAAAAGAAGTAATGCTTTGGTTCCTGTTTTATTTTCAAGGAACCCTGAGGCATTTAAATCTGATTATTGAAAGTATGTGAATACAATATAGTCTTTTCCCAAAGAGTATATATATATAACAGATTATAATTCTTTGCAGTGTATTTTATAATGTGTGAGGTCTGGTGTTATGACTAGCCAGATAACTTGCAAAGCATAGTAGCATATCAAAGGAAAACATACGTCCAAATGGCAATAATGAGGTGCCACAAAAAGCAGATAGTTCAAATGAAATTCTTCATCTAGTTGGTGATTTCCACTCCATGTTCTTAGAATTTATTGACATTTGGAGTAAAACTCTTTGTTTCAAGAGCTCTTTGGTGCACATTTAATTTATATGACAAACGTGTGGTTGTCTGCTATGCTTGTTAGGCACATGTAAAAGAAGTGCTCTAATAACTACAACTACATGTATGGGAAAAATAGGGGCGTTGGGGCATGGGTAGCTTTCCTCTGTAGACATTTGCTTCGTAATGAAGGAAGCAAGACTTTCCAGAAAGATCAAAGTTTGACATGAACTCTTAATTTATTAACACTGAAGTTTAATAGTAATTGAGAGGAAAACCAGATTCTGTGACAAAACAAATCACCATGTGATGAACTCGGCCCGTTTCCCTCTACTGTGTTAAGAAATGAAATTGATAAAGTCATTTCTGTCTTTAAAATCCTCTTTAATGATTTTGCTTTTCTGAGATCAGTAATGTGAAACAAACAAGAATTCGTAAGTTATTTATCGCTGAGTACATAATAATCCCCTGGGTGATACTGCCTGCCATAATGAGTATAAGCTTAGACGTTCTTATTTTGGCATTATGAGAGCTGTCTCTTCTTTGGGACATCTTTATCAAGATAGCTCTATCTTTCTATGCACATTTTAAAATAAACAATATTTTCTCTTAAAAATAAAGTGACTATTAAATACCAGAAACTTAATTAAATCTCTTAAAATTATTTTCATTTATTTAACTATTGTTATTTAACTTTATTGTTAAATTCTGAGCATTTGAAAATGTGTTCTTAGCACATTTTATGTGTACAAAGATAGAGATGAAGTTAATGAATGAAATACATTTTTTACTGTTTCACTCATTCTATTTATTTATTTTATTGAAGAAACATTGATTTACAACATTGTCTATGATTTAGAGGTATAGGACCATAAACTTCAGGTATGTGTCACTACATCCAGCACCATTTAGCACCCATTTTGCAGTCACACTTCTAGGGTTATTGGTGTGGTTGTAGCTGACTTTTAATTTTTTTCTCTTCCACATATGACTGCTAGCACTTGATCTCTTTTTCCTTCTGAATTAATTTCTTTGTTTGCTCCCCAGAGGTATACTTTTACTTACTTTTATTGATTGCATACACACACTTACATATATTACGTAAGTCTATTCTCCCAGCACCTTATCACCCATGAACCATTATCTTCATCTCTTGTGCCTTCCCCCTCCCCCAGTTTTACTCTCCTCCCCCTCTCGTTCTATGCTTCAGTTCTGTTAGCAGTTTTAAAATTTTCTTGTCTATTTGTTTGCTTTCCCTGTATCCCTCATATAAGTGAGACCATCCCATATTTCTCTTTTTTATTTCCGGCTTATTTCTAGCTGATTCTAACATGATTCCTTCTAGCTCCATCCATGTTGCTGCAGATGACATAAGTTTGCCTTATGAATAATATTCCATTGTGTAATTGTGTAAATAGAACACATCTTTTTTAGCCATTCATCAGTTTTGGGGTATTTGGGTTGTTTCCATATCCTGGCTATTGTAACTAGTGCTGTGATAAACATCCAGATACATGTTCCTTCTGACTTATTTTTCTTACAGAATCCTCTTCAGGCCCAGCTCTGTGTTACAAATGTCAAGAATTAATCTTTTCTTTAACAGTCAAGTTGTATTCCACTGTGTACCACATACCACATCTTCCATTGGGCTTTGGGGTTCTCTCCACAGCGTGGGTATTGTAAATATTGCTGCAGGAGTACATATAGCCTTCACATTAGTATTTCTGCATTATTTAAATAGATACCTAGAAGTAGAATGGTTGAATCAGATGGAAAATCTACTTCTCATACTCCGAAAAATCTTGCTACTCATTATGGGGACCCAGCAGTGTATGAGGGGATCTTTATCTTTACATTCTTACAACATTTGTTGCTTCTAGTTTTTTTCACATGTATTAAAAAGTTCTCACCTGTGTGAAGTGGGACTTTGTTGTTGTTTTGATCTAAATTCTCTGAGGATAACTGATGACGAACATTCTATTAGCCATGTACATTTCTGCTGGAGAAGCCTCCAGGTGTCTTTCTGCCTGCTTTGTGCTTGGGTTATTGGTTTCATTTCTTTATTAGCTGTGTTGAGCCCTTTCTGTATCTTTGATGTTAACCCTTTGTCAGTTTTCTGATAGACAAATGTTTTTGAGGGAATCATTCTTGACTAACACAAATCAAGTCTAGAAGAATATCCAAGGTCAAAAAAGTATAGGAGAGGTGTGAGGAAACTGATGGTGAAGAAGTTTATAAAAATGAGGAGAAAGAGCATGGGAAGAGAGGTGGTTTTAGAAGGAAAGGAGAAGGTAATTAAGAATAAATTAGAATATGTTAGTATGTATTTATTTGTATTCCTTCCTTATTGTAGAAGGGATAGAAACCTTATGATGTCTGTGCACCCTCATGATTGCCTGCCCCATATTTATTCCTGAACTGCCCACCCTCGAATCTTTCCCTTTTCCGTAGTAGCAGATCCTGGTCCTCTTTGCTCGCACACTGGCCTGTACTTGGTCTTGCATTTCTGAGAGGCTGTCATCATGCCCACCTCCCAAGGAGCAGGTGATCATAATTAGCCTAAACCAATTCTTGGGAGGGGTTGAGTTAGACTCAACATTTGATACAAATCCAACTAATTAGGCTCTTAGAAAACACACAAGGAAGAGTGAGCCTTTTCTTCATGCCTCAGAGGATTCTGGAAGTTGCCATGGGTATTGGGGTGCCAACCTGGGGAGCGCAGAGGAGGTTTGAACGGGAGAGCCTGGGGAAGAGGAGCTCTGGCGTTTGATCCCTGGAGCCACCCTGAGTCTAAACTTCCCATTATGTGCAATAATTAGGGTCTTCATTGCTTAATCTAGTAAAAGGGAAGTTTTATGTTAATTGCAGATCAATTAATGAGGAAGCATAAAATCCAGCTTCCTAAAAAAAAAAAAAAAGTACAAACTGGTATCATTGGTACATAAGCTTCCTTTTGTGTAGGAACATAATATCTATGTGAATTGCACAGGAACATCAAGATGAATATGCTTTCCTAGTATTTTCATATGAATTCACATGAGTTTCATAAGAATCTGCAAGAACTCACAGTTTGGGAAATGAAAATATTACCTCTGCCTGGAATTAGAACACTTATCCCAGTGTACTGTATTATGCTGTTGTAATGTTTAACTGTGAATATTTCGTGTTAATTAAATGAAAACAAATCCAGAATTGCAGGCTATCCAAACACTCCTAGATGCTCAAAACTCCAATGTTTTGAGCAAAGGTTTGTATATTTATTTGTACTTTCCTCTTGTGACATGACTGTTGCTAGTTTTCAGTTCAAGTCTATTATTTCAGTATTTTTCTTTTCCCACGAGATGGATAAGAGCATATCAAGTCATTTGATAATAATCATTTATAGCACTTGAAGTTGCAGCTGACGTTTTTTTCCCTGCCTTGTGATTAGTCCCTGATTGTTGAGACCAGAATATAAAAAGCAGCATCGAGAGCAATTAGACTGAATTCAGTCGAGAATGAACCACTTTTCTTGTAGCTTAAATCTACTAATGCAATTGTACTGTTATCTGTATGATGGTTACATGACCAGACTTATGTTAGACCCTTTTTCTGCCATGGTTGAACAATGGGAGGAACAAGAGTGAAGGGTGAGGAAGGAAGAGGATACTGTCTTACCACAGCCTGCTCATGAAGCTCTTTTTCAGGATTGAATGAGACCTTGAACTCCTTGCTGGCCTGTTATGCCTTTGGGGTAAACATTTGCCAATCCCTGTTTCACAGCTAAAAGTTAAAAATTGTACTTCAAGGATTGTTATATCAGTAATTACTGAATACTTGCGGAGTGCTGTATTCAGGACTTTCCACAATAGTACCTCATGTCATCTATTTATTGTTATCATTATTGTTATTATGTATGAAAATAACAGCAAAAGCTACTTTCATTAAGTTCTTACTCTGAAACAGGCAGTATGTTAAATGCATCTATATTTATAAACACACCTCATTTTCCCTTAAGATAATATCAGGGGAAACATATGATTTTACAGATGAGGAAACTGCTGTTAAATATGCCAAGATTTCAGCTTAGAATTTTAGATCTCAAAGCCTAAATCCATTCTATAGAGACCCTCCATTCCTTCTGTTCTTTTCAAATCGAACTCATCCCCTCATCCCTCATTCCACAAATGTGCCTAGCTCTTTCCCATCGTGCTATCCTATGCTCATTCTACCAACTCCTAGAATGCTCTTCCCACTTTCCTTCAGGTCTAAATCTTACTCTTCTGTCACTTTTTCCATGATACATTTCCTGAAGCCCCAGTCAGAAGTAACCTCAGTTCCATTTGTCAGCTATATAGCAATGCATGTGGTGTCTGGTGCAGTTGAACTGTTCGGTACAGGCTAGCCAATGATGTAAAAATTCGAGACTGCAACATCATACATGAATTATTTTATATTCACAGAATATTCTCCTTCTAAAAGCTCAAGTAAACTGGAAGTCCCTTTTTCCTAAGCTTGTTATTGTGGAGGAAACTGATCACCATAATGCATAATCTAAGGCTTAGTAGGGAATCTGAATAGAAGATAAGTCTCTTATTTCAATATGAAATTGCAAATCTATTCAGTAATTTTCTCTAAGCAGTTTTTACACACCTCATTTCCTTTTCATCAGCAATGTTTTGTAACTGCAGGTGTAAAATGTAGGTTGATCAGGTAAAACTATCTTGAAAATAGGCTGTAATTTTACAAAGTCCACTGGATAATTGGTATATTTTATAAATAATACAGTGGAGGATATTTTAGGTCGAAGTCAGCTACCTAAAACTCTTATGTATGTTCTGTAATGTGCTGCTCATTTGGGTTTGCTACTGAGGGAGCATGGGATTCTCCAAGCCAGGTCACCTTTCTTCATTGCTGACATTGCCTCTGACACATGGGTTTTGTTTTATTCAGTGTATTCCACCTAGTATTTTAAAGGGATCTCATTCTGCTAACAACTCAGAGGGGATAAGGGAAATATCAATCTTTGTGAAAACACAGCCTAGTCTGGAAGAGATAATGAACAACATAAGGAAATATAAAATCAAATTATCGTCATCATGGTTCAGATCATAGTTTCAGAAGATGGATACACTTGCAGTCTTTTCTAAATAATTTAGTATCTGATTGCTCATTGTCTTATACTTTGTATTCCATTACTTACAAGAAACATTTCAAGGAGCTTTTACCTTGCATTCTTCATGGACTCCCCAGCAATTTTTCTGACTTTGATACAACGCCAGTCAACAGCACCAACTCTGGCTGTGAATCATTCCTCAGGGAGTCATCACTTATTCCTGGAATTAAACTACCTTCACCAATTTGTGTTAATAGCAGCAAATACTGGTTTCAAATCCTACCCAAGTACTCACAGCCATTACTCTTGATATATTATCTACAAACCATTACCATTTATTTTTCACTTTTCTCTCTTGAGTGTATTTTTTCTTCCCTATTTTATTTTAATTCTGATGGAATTTGGCTTGATAGGGAAGAAACTAATACTTCTTAACTTTACCATGTCTGATAATGTCAGATACTTTTTCATGTATATGCTTTCATTTTATGTGCATACATAAGCCCTAGAAAATAGTAATTAGTCATCCACAGTTTTAAAGTTAAAAAGGACTGAAATTCAAAGAGATTATCTAATATTGAAAAGGCAAATTTTCTACAAACTTTAGAATTCTTTATTAGAATGCAAGTTTTTTACATTAATATTTATGAAAAGACAAAGAACTATATTTAGTGTTATATATCTTGTTCTGCCAAAAATTTTAATAACAAGTGGCACAGAATTGAAGATGATACAGAAAATGGACTAGGATAACATAATAAAAAAAAGATCCCTCAAGACTTCAGATATCAGAATTATGAGCCACAGATTAAAACAAAACCAAACAAACAAAATCCTCTACTCGACATGTTCTAATAGATAAAAGCAAGTTTGGACATGCTGTCTGGTATTTTGTAAACCTGGATCTCTCACTACATGATATTTTTGCAATCGTTAAGACAAAAATTTATAACTGTACAAAGGGAGGGAAGTATGCTGCTAGAAATGTCTGAACTGAGTGCTTGTCTGGATAAGATTTGGGAAATACCACCCAATCAAAAAAATCAGCTAAACATAGTAGTCATTCAGTTATTAAAAAATTCATTTTTGAAGATAGATATTATGTATACATATAAAGAGATCTCTATATGACCAACAGTTTTTTTTTTGTTTTATTAGTATCATGTATTTACTTATAATCCCTTATTTGTCTGGTTCAATACAGCTATAGTTTTCTTTCCCAGATCTTATTATTAGAAGTCAAAAGATACTTTTTATCTGTACATTTGACCATAATGTTGACTCTTCCCATTTTATTTCTTTTGACAAACTTGGAATAAAAACTTCCTGAGGTTTTTTTTTTAAGTGTTTTATGTAACAGAAAATGCCACCCAATAGAAATTTTAGAGCTGAAAAAACATATATATATATATATATTTTAAAGTTAGAAAATGTTTTGATGGCAGACTAGACACAGCTGAAGAAAGAACCAATGAACTGGAAAATGAATATTAGAAATTCAGAACATAACAACAGACAATAAAAATACAAAAGAGAAAAATATTAAGGAGAATAAAATCTGCCTACATTATTTTATAGAAGAGCAAAAAGAAAAAAAGTGAATGGCATTGGAGCAATGTTTGAGGTGATAAGGTAGAGAATGTAGTGCCTCCTTTCCCACTTCTGCTAATGAAAACCCCATCCTTTCTCCAGGTGTGATGCTATGCGATGCACATAAGCAACCCTACAGATATTCTTAGGCTTGATATTTTTTTTCTTATTGTATATATTTCTACTCTGTAAAGTTCCATCAAGTTCATTGATCCTGTTTAAGTGATAAATACTACTCACTCTTCAAAAGTGGCAATAGTCTATGGGTTCTTCATGGATGGCATATTGACCAGCAGAAGGGTCGTGTGGCATCTATCTGGAATTGCAGTTTCTTCTCTTCCACTTACTCACAAAATAAATCTCGGATGACTTTCTCTAATTTGGAAATGATAACATTAGAAATAATTTCATAGAATGATAGTGAGGATTAAGTAAGACCCAGTAAGCAAAGGAATTTGACATACACATATATATACACATATATAATATATACTCAGTAAACAATTATTATCATTACTCTATCTTCCTCTGCTTTACTATTTTCAATATATCTTATTGCCTACAGAATTGATTATGAACATATACTAATATATAAGTAGCCGTACTTATATGTTAGTTTTCTTTTACTCTTCTAATTCTCTCCAATTTCTTCCTAACGAACACGATAACTTCATCTATGCTATTTCTACCTCCATACCCATATGTCTTATGTGCTGTTCCCAGCTTTCTTGCTTTCCACAGCCATCTTCCTTCCTGTCATAGTCTGATTGTTACTCCCCCTGCATTCTTCATCATATTTCATTTATCTATCATTCATTTTCAAGTGGTATTGCTTTACAGTTTACTTGTCCAATACCACCTTTGATTGAATACTTCCCAAGATCAAAGAATTTTAAACATTTTAATAGACTTTATATTTTAGAGCAGATTTAAGTTCAGAGAAAACCTAAATCCTCATGTACCATACCATCATCAGCATAGCATCTCCCGTAAGAGTGTATTTGTTTTATTCGGTGAGTCTATAGTGACACACCAGTATCATCCAGAGCATAGATTTTATATTAGATTTCAACCTTGGTATTATTCACTCTATACTTTGGACAAATGTCTAATGATTGAACTGACCATATCATGCAGAATCATTTCACTGCCCTAAAAATCCTCTGTGCTTCACCTGTTCCTCTTTACTCCCACCTTATAGCTAGAGATTCTTTTTAATTTGACCTTAGAGCCTACTATGCTACTGGACACATAACTGTCCCCAAATAGATGTTATTAGATGTATGGTTGAATGAGTGAAAGAAGGGACAATTGGGGAGAATCAGGGCATCTTGTCATTGTCTAATTGATTGATGATGTATCTGTGTTTCAGTATATACTTAGATTATTCTTTGCTATTCAGACCAGCCTCACAAACTGCTGTCTTTTCAGAAACCTGCCTATTGAGACATTAATTCAAATCCCACCTTATTTTTAAATCAGTAAGAATGAGGATTGAACACTCTTAAAATTTATTCAATAAACGGTCTATTTAATTTATTAGTTCTCACTTGTACTTTTTGTTTCATGAACCTGTGTTTGGATTCTCCAGTGATACTGAATTATGTTTTTAAATGGTAGCTAGCGTTTTCACTCCCTTGATTTTTATAAGCAAGAAACGCTTTATAAAATACTGTTTGTCAAGTGGAATTATAGACAAGGATCATCAAACAGAGAAACTTGCTGGTTTATAAGGAGTCACAGTTTCAGTTTCTGTTGCATCAATTCATTTAACTCTTTGGGACCCAAAATTATTGGGAACTAATTAAAAGCATAACAGGGGAGTATATTTTTTGCAGATTTGAAGTTGAAGCAGTTTCCATAAAAAGTTATAGAGAATTGCTATATTGTCATTAATGTAATTTTTTTGGTGCTAGTAGTATTTATAAATATTTCCTATCCTTTTAAAAGTATTTCAAATATTCCTAAACTGCTTTCTTTGGTATTATTTTGTTTGGATATAAATTTAAGAAGAAAATGTTATACATATTACTAATTTTCAAGTCATCTTTTCTGTTCCCTCTCCAATATTGAACATAAGAGAAATTTAGTTTTTTAAACATTCCTTTACTTAGTTTTGACTGCCTAGGAGGATATGTTTGCCCTGGAGTAATAGTTTTGTGTTTGTCTACTTTATAAAGTCATTTTGCACAGGTCATTTTTTCATGAAGGATTATTAGCTGTTATTCTCTTCTATAGAAGGGGGAAATGCTTTAGGGAGACTTGAACTTGGCTTCTATGAATAAGGTCAACGTAGAATTTCTCTTTTAGTCATGATAATATTTTAAACAATACCTGTTCAAAAATTATGAGGAAAACTTAGCCTGATCATAGAAAATGTCCTGTTCTTCTTCTTCTAAGGTTTTTTTCATTCATATTTTAATGACTGTCTTACCATATGTGGGATGACCTAGCATTGTAAATTGAATAATAATACTCTTCCTTCTTGGAATAACACTACAGAGGGTAATATTTACCTTTCTAAAGGTAAACAAAAATATTCAATGGACATTATCCTTCAAATATACTATGAAGTGGTTAAGTTCATAACGGTGCTATTTTTATTCACAGATAATGCCTCTGAAGTAGCAATTACCACTCCAGGAACTAGTAACCATAGAAACAGCTCCACGGGCCCAACACCTGACTGCTCACCTCCATCACCGGACACTGCCCTCAAAAATATTGTTAAAGTTATTCGACCCCAGGTAAGTGCCTAAAATGGCATTGGCACCATAATATATTTTATTTTTGAACCAGTGAGTGCTCTTATATTACAATGCTGATACATAAATACATTTTTAGGTTAAAAGAAGGAATTTGGAAGAGGGTTCCTTCCCTTGGCGTTGATGACAGACATTGAAATCTGTGTTTGTTTTTCAAAAACTGAATTTATATATTACATGTAAAGGAAAATAAAGCTTAGAAAAAAACTGTTTTACACAATTTCCTCTCACAGCATTTTAATATCTGCTCCAGTGATTGACTTGGCTCATGTGTTCTGGTATTTTCCACTCCCTTTGTCTTCGTTTCTTGGGACACAGTGCGTTATTTATGATCACTTCGCCATCTCCTGGCTCCAGTTGTTCTAGGGTTTTCTTCAAATTCTCTGTTACTTCTGGTTCTAACTTTGTATTTGATATTTCACCTTTGATTGTTTCTTATAGGCCTCTAGTGCTCACTTTCTTTTAGCATTCTCTCTTGATCTTTTGTTCTTTTTTCCATTCCTGTCACTTGTCTGTATGGGTTTCTTTCTCTTCCCCCTTCTCTTTCAGTTGGATTTCCCAGTAGGCGGTTTGCAGGCAAGCTTTAGAAATATCATTGGAGCAAGCTGTTCTGTGATATTTCATTGAAAATAGCACTTATAAAGCTGTTTGCATTATATTTTTGCCAACAGATGGACTCAGAACATGGAATTGGTGGTGTTCTCAACCTGGCTCATTCTGAATGGGCTTCCTAAAACCCAACAGAGGGGGAATTTGGACCCAATTGATGCCATTCACCGTCTACTTAGATATGAAATCCTTTAAGCCAACATGTAGGCCAGATGCATCTTTCAAAACTATTTTGGTCTACATGAACAATTATATCCTTAATGTTACCTTCTTTAATACACCTTATTTTGGAATACTTTCGCTGTAGTGATCACCCTCATCAATAAAATAGCACTTGAACTTTACATATCCTGCAGCTTTTAGACCTCTTTGGTGTGCATAGTTGCATCTGATCTTTATCCATTCCAAGGGCATGTACATTTTAGGGTTGTGGATGAGAACATTGGTACCCCAAAGGGGCTAAATTGTGCAAGTTATTGGAAGTGCCCTTCTTTTTCTTTCATATAATAGTTTTCTATCCCTGTTCAGAGGTTAGGAAAGTTCTCATGACATTGTACAACCTGGCACATCTTTCTGAGGATGGGATTTCGAAGTTCATTTACACAGGTAATATTCCAACAGTGTCCTAGTATGAAGAAGAGGAAAATGTCTTCGAAAATCCCATTTTTCTTTACAGAGAATTTCATCTAGTCCATTATCTTCAAGAAGTGAGCTTCCTTAAACTCAGGTTGAGATGCTAAATGTCATGATTATTATCATCGCTTGCCTCATTTCTGCAAGTAAGGTGCTATTTTGCGCAAAGTGCAGTCAATGTATGACTGTACATACAGTGTACACAACTGTTACATTTCCAGCATTTTAACTATTTAAGTAGGCTTGTCCTATATATGTCAGCAAAATCCACTACCAGACATATTTATTTTTAGTTGTAAGTGTATCTGGGCTTTCACTGAATGAAAGAGTCCTTTCTGTAATCTAATAAAGTCGAAAGGACGTTGATCCACAAATCTTTCTTTGTATATTCTATTTTAGCTTATTTAAAAGATAGACTTTGAAGAAGAAAGAGATTGCATTAAAACCAGCATTCCGTGGTTCTGTCCAACATTAAGCGTTTCTGAAGGTTACTGACTCTCCCATCTTTCTCTCTTAGCTGTTATGATTTAGGGAGGAGGAACTAAGAAGCGAAGTCAGGATACAAAGGATAGTGCTATTTTAACTAGACTCAGTGCAACTTTCAGGACAGCTAGATGGGTAGACTAGGGGACTCCCTAGCGTGCTCTGACAAGTCACAGGTGTTTCAGTGATGGAACATTGTCGAAGAGCTTCTGTTCCCAGAAAGGATAATTATTGCTTAGCTTATTTAAGAGCCTATATTTTGATCACAGGTTCAATCCTCTAGAGTTTGCTTATTCTGGCTTTTTGTTTGAAAATGCAGGAACTGTGACATTAGATTGACTTGTGGATATTCAAACACTATTTTCATTTACTAATTGGAAATTAATAACATGGTTGAAAAGATCACTTCACTCTTAAAATGGGGTGATGAGCCCTGAAAATAAGTGTAAGTGTCACCCTTATTCATGAATTTACATTTCTTTGCCTGGGCATTAGCAGATGTGTTCAGCCTCATGGTGAGAAGAACGATCCAGAGATGAGAAATAAAACTAGTGTTTTATTTCACTCACTGCCAGGAGGTACTGCTTAGACAGAGCAAGTTTGTTTACTTCCCCTTGGCCTCAAGCACAAGAATACCCATTGTACCCCGGGAGTCCTTGCTTTCAATAGAAGATAGGAAAGATTATATATTGCCTATGTTTCCGACTAGTGTGCTAATTACTTTGAAACTACAGAGTTTGAAGTGCTTTGTTGGACTTGATTTTATTTAATGTATTTATTAACTCACTAAGTCACAGCTGTTAGTTCTACATCCCTGTTTGATCTTTCAACCTTTGCTTCTTTGGGCACTTTCATGCCTTCAATTCTCCAGATTGTGAAACATTCTGTTTTCCATTCATGGAAGCTAAAATATTTATATGCTACTGTTTTTTCTTTGTTTCTCTCCAGTATATTAACCTAAAAGTTTGTTTCGCAATTGAGATGAATTTACAAAGCTGGGTACATTTTCTTGTACTTGGAAATGAAATTATTCTTAAACTTGAAAAAGTAGCTCAAAATATATTATCTCTGAGAAAGGATTAGGTAGGTCTATTGACATACCAGTTTTCTTCTTTCTACTGATTATGTGCTACTTTCAATGACATTAAAGAAAATTGTCTCCCTAGTGTCTTTTTCTCCTATATTGAGAAATAAAATACAATTTGATGAGTTTCAGCCATTGTATATGTTGGTGTACCCAACACTCAAAACAAGATGTAAAACCCTGGATTCTCCCAGGAAGTGGCCTCATGTCTATTTCTTGTCAGTTGTTTCCATTCCTGCCTGAGAGGTAATTTATTTCATTTTTTATTGCTAGAGATTAGGAATTCTTATTCTTGGATTTTTATGAATGGAGTCCTATTATATATGTGTGTGTTTTGTATGTGTGTGTGTCAGTATCTGACTTCTCTCACTCAACATGTTTTTGAGATTCAGTTTATTCCTCTTTGAACTGAGTAGCATCCATTGTATGAATATGGTACAATTTGTTTATCCATTTTCCTTCTGATTGATCTTTGTGTGGTTTGCTTTTATGAAAGTGTTTTGAATACTCATGCTCAACTCTTCTCTTAGCTATGTGTTTTCATAAAGATACCAAGAATAGAATTGAGTCATGTGATAAAAGGGTAGCTAACTTTCTAAGGAACTTTCCTATAAGTTATTTTCCAAAGTAATTGTTCCATTTTATAACCAACAGAAGTGAGAGGAACTTTAGTTTTTCTACATTCTCACCACTATTTGGTATATTAGGTTTTTACAGTTTTAAAAAATTTAGCCAATCTTTTAGGTAGCTAAAAAGGATTTCCTTTTTTTAGCTTTAATTTGTATTTCCCTGATAACTAATGATGTTCCACCCATTTTTAATCTTCATTTGAGAACTGTTCAAGTCTTTTTTAATGGAATTATTCAACTTTCTAATTGCTGACTTATTATAATTCTTTACAAATTCGCCTATAATTACAAAAGATAATTTCTCAGGTTTATGCACTGCAAATATTTCCCCTAAGTCTGTGATTTGTCTGGGCAACTTATTAATTGTAACTTCAATGAAAAGAATATTTTAATTTTGGTGACATCCAGTTTATCTATTTTTTTCCTTCCATGATTAGTGCTTTTTATGTCTTATCCAGATTGTGAACATATGCTCCCATATTATTTTCTAGAAACTTCCTAGTTCCAAGTTTTAGTGTTTTATTTTGTTGACTGAAATAAAAGTCTCAATAAGAGTTAGACAAAGAGTTTATTAGGTAATCAGAAAATTTGAACCTTGAAATGTGCAAACCCAGAAATAAAGCTGGTGAGTCCTCACCCACATGCTTAGGAATACAGGAAACACAGAAAGAAAGAAAAGGAGCTTATTTATATAGAAAAGGGAGAGGAGAGGAGAGAGAGAGAGAGAGAGAGAGAGAGAGAGAGAGAGACAGAGACAGAGAGATAGAGAGAGAGACAGATACAGGCCAGATCATAGCTGGATGCAGTCTTTCATACCTGCAGATGGTGTAACCTGATCAGAGACCAGACTCCACTCCAAAACCAGCAGCAAAAACATGCACCATGCGTTAGTGTTTAAATGCAACATGGCCACTTAGCTCTGCTGTATTCCCAGCAGCCCTCCGCCTTCAGGAAATCAGGTTCATGGCACACTGGGAGTTGTAGTGTTTTGAGCCTGAGATCTTGGTGGTGATATGAAGATGGGAAAGGGGTCTGAAAAACCAGCAGAGTGTGGAGAAATTGCTATGAGTGACCCCTGCTGGCTCTGAGTTAGTTCCTCACTGCCCATCTTACTGTTTGACAGGTTTTCTTGTGTGGGAACTCTTCCAGTGACCTCAGGTTTGAATTTAGTTTGTATAGATAGGAACAGAGATTCATTGATATAAAAAATGTAATTATTCTTGACAAGGAGCTTCTGGTTTTCACCTATGGGTTTAGATCTTTCGATTTCCTAAGTTATCTTAGGCCTGTTACTTCTTGATACCAGTCAGAAAAGCTCATGAAACTAAGTCAGTTATTTTTTGCCTTCGATAACATGAACTAATTCTGATTGACAAACACAGGTAAATTATTATACCCTCTCACAGAATGCTAAAGACATGCATGCTTCAGATGAAGCAATTAATTCTAGTTTCTATTATATTTGTGATTTTACAGATCATTATAGTCTATATATGTGAATTATATGCGTTATAGCAAATTATATTATGTATTAATTATACATGTATTAGGATTGATATATATGTGTCTAGGACTAATATATATGTATTAACCCTAATATTGTGATCTGGGGGTGAAATAAAACCTTAGAGTGAGACACACAGGATACAGACACTGGATTCTCTTTATTTTCACTTAAACATTCAAATACATATGCTAGTTTTAAGGAAATACCAGTTGTACCTTAATGGATAGACAGGTTGACATACTGCCTTTGGGATCCTTGTATAGACCTTATCCTGTATTCCAAAATCTGCTCTAGTCTTTGATTCAAAGAATAGATAAAACCTAGCAGATCTGGGAGGCAAGAGGAGTTCATATTCCAAGAATGAGTAATGAGAGAAAAAGTGTGCATAATTAAGAGGACCCCTTTCCCACCCTCAAAAAAACCATAAAGTCCCAGGCTACTCTAGAACTTCAAGGCAGACCCCCTTCCCCCTGGGGCAGCTTGCTTTCTTACGAGAGCTTGTATTTTCCACTTTTTGGTACATACTGTGGCTTCCTTCAAATTCTTTTCTCATAGGGCACCAGGGACCTTCAACTCTTGATTTTTCCAACAGAACTACCCATATTCGTGAAGACACAAGAATTTCCACTGATTTCTTTTATAATTTTTTTCTAGATTAAGGTAACACTGGTTTCCAACAGTTGTGTGATTTAGAAACGTAGGATCCCACCTCTCCAGGTATAGGTAACCAAACCACACACTCACCACCAGGGCACTCTTAATCTTTCTTTTTCATCTGTGAAATTACCGCTTAAATTTGCATTACAAAAAATGGTTCTTTGAGTATAAAGAAGGTGAAGGCAGAAAAATCTTAATGACAGAGATAGACTCTAGGACAGATTTTTTTCTTCTCTAAATACCTAGAAGAGATTTAGGATGGAGTGTCTTTGAATTGTTTCTGAAGCTACATCTTTGGTCTGTTAGACTGAATTTGTAAAACAAAGATAGTCTATTTGTTGAAAGCATATAGGTCATAACCTGTGTTCAAAAGTTGATCGTCCCTTACAAATATATTTAAAACTTCCTAAAAAAGAAAAGGTGTACCCACAACATATAAAAAAATAAATTAATTTAGATTAAAAGATAAATAAAACCTTCTATACTCTAAATAAAACTAGGGATTTTCAAGGATGAACAAAGTCTTAAATAATTTTGAAGATTTACAATACATAATGATGTTGTCTCTATGATCAGATGTTAGCACCTGAGTTAGATGACTTTGCTCCTTTACCTACTAGACTAGGATGGGTAGGGTGGGCAGTGGAGGGGGAGAGGATGGATCACAGACCATTCACTATATATTCAGTTTTGTGATCCATCTCAATTGTCTTCATGTGGTGTGAGGTAGAAATTGAGATTCATATTTTTCCTACATAGGCAAGTTTTCTTCATTGAGTTGACTTAGTATTTTAGGATCGTTTATTTACTTTCACTTTCTTGTTGTGTATTGTTGGTATATGAAATATAATTGAGTTTTATAAGATCCTTCTATTCTGATACCTGAACAATTTCATTTAAAAGTTATACTAGTTTTAAAAAATATAAATTCATTTGGGTTCTCTCCTGTCATCTGAGAATCATGATAGTTTTACTTATTTTCTAATCTTTGTGCCTTTTATTTACTTTCTTGTTGCTGTGACTGCAGTGCAATGGTACATGAAAGTGGTAAAACCAAAAATTCATGCCTTATTCCTGTCTTTGAGGGAAAGCTTTCAGTATTTTCACATTAAGCATAATCTAAACTGGGGACTTTTCATAGCTACTCTTCCATTTCTAGTGTACTAAGAGGCTTTAGTTTGAAAGGATAATGAAAAATTTTAATGTTTTTCTCCTGTATATATTTAGGCAATAATGACTTTTGTACTTCTTTGTTTGTTGACATAACAAATAACATTTTTAAAAATTGTGAATGTTAATCCAACTTTGCGTTTCTTGGATAAATACCATTCGGTTATGATGTTTTATCTTCTTTAATACAGTATTTGATGCAAGAGCTACTTTGGATAAATGATTCATGCATAGAGAGGTGGATTACATCTCAGGGAATCGAAGATGACTAATGATCTGAACCTGATTCACTGCAATTTTGTAGTGACATTAATAAGTAAATATAAGAAAGACAAACTGAAGTTCATTTTGATAAGGGAGAGGGTGTTGGAGGAACAGGATGTCCTGAATGAATTCCATCCAGAGATGTTTTACAGACACCACTCCACCTCCAAGAAGACTCCAGAAACACAAATTCCAAACTGGAAATTGCCCCTGATCTATGTTTGTATGACCATAAAACCAAGACCATCTCCCATATCCTGGGTTTTATCAGATTATTTATTTGAGATTTATCTCAAATAAAAATTTAAAGAACTGTCTAAACTTATGATTAAGACTATGTTCTAGAGGGTGGGCACAGTGGTGCTTGCCTGTAAGTGCCAGCCTATGGAGTGTGGCCAGGACTGGGGATCGCGGTTTAAGTACTGCCTGGGGCAACATAGAGAGACCTAGCTCCAAAAAAATAGCTGGGCATGGTGGCGTGCGCCTGTAATCCCAGCTACCTGGGAAGCTGAGGCTGGGGATGGCTTGAGTCCATGGTACCCCGGGTAACGTGAGCCTATGGTTCCATGGACAAAAATAGTGAGACTTAGTCTTAGAAAAAAAAAGACTGTTTCAGTCAATAAATGCACAGAGAGAGAGGGAGTTTTCCATAAATAACATCAATATTCTGCCAATACTCTGCATTTACAATTGTAATATGCTTATAGTGATCAACTCAAAAAAGGGTCCTTTGGGATGGTCAATTGGATGCCAAGCTGTTACAAGGCAACCCCAAATGGTAGGACCCCTCACCTGCTTACTTAAGAACTCAGGACAAGAGTCAAGGGTGGGAACTATGGAAAATTTAATGAAAATTCTTACTCACCGGGGAAATGAGAAGAGGAAGAATGCACACACAACAACACTTGCACACAAACAGACATAGATATTACTCGGTCACTACATCCAACTGGTAATGCTCTCTGAGCTGGGGTCTTGGGTGCATGCTGAAGCCAGGAAAAGTTAAGAGAGTACAAGCCCAGAAGTGTTCAGTTTCATAGCCAGTAGAGCTGCTGAACTTCATCCTACCTTACCTTCTGGAAGTTGAGAGTCATGGCAGATCCAAGGCGTGGATGGGAGTTGTAGTCCTTGAAGTTTGGCAGTCTAATATGGAGATGGGGGTGGAATACATAAAATGTCAATGGGTGGAGTTCTTTCGGGACATACTGTTCCTCCCACAAGGGCAGATGATAATTTTGGTTTTATAAGTTTATTGAGTGTGAGGTGTGATAGGTGCTGGTGAGAGAGATGGGTCTTTTAGGTGAAGACTTCACAGCAGTTTGTCTAATTTGATAGTGAAAAGAGCACCAAAAATAGAAGACTGGAAAATGACTATATTTCAAGGAATATAATTTATATTTGTTGAGCATCTAATATAACTTAACTTTTATCAATCTTTTGAGAATGGATGTCATAAATTTTCATTTTAAAGATGAGGACCTAGAAATTTAAGGAACATCTGCATATATAATTGAGATAGAGGACCTTAGGAAAGAGAGGGGGAGGGGCCTTTTGCCTTAGCAAAAAGAGGGGGAGAGATAGAAAAGAAAAAAGACAAAACAATACTAACATGGATATAAAGGGAAAAAGAAACTTTAAAAGAGATTAGTTACATTGTGAAAGCTTTAGCACAGGATGGAGAAGGCAATACAAATGTCATTTTCTTTGGTGATTATTGCGGTGGTGTAATAGCAGGGAGAGGCCTGAGGCATGGGGGTGGAAAAATCACCAGGGACAGAATGGAGAATAGTAAAGGTGGATTTATTGAAATAGTCCTGCGAGGGAGTGAGGGATGAGACCAGGGAATCCTGTATATGAGGAAGGACTTGAGGCTCTTTTTATATTCTTTTCACAGGTGTTCTCACTAGGGATGCCAGTTTGCACCCGTTATCTGCTGGGATATCTGGTCTGGGTGCTGGCCAGCTTTTGCATTTTGGAGCTGGGCTGGATTTTCTGGCCACAGTGATTGGTCTTATGGCCTTACCAATGGCAGCCTTATCGATGTTCTTATCTATTCAAGCCTCTCAGACTTACCTTCTGGCCAAGGAGGGGGGGGCTTAGTTTTTAACCTGATTTATGATACCCCAACATTTCTTTCTCTGGAGAGGATGTTGACAAATCTAATTTCTGAGTATGAAGACTATAATTCTGGCCCTAGCTTATCATCACTTCCACATGGGGGTTGGGAGGGTGAGGTGTGAGAGAGGGAATGAGATGACTCTGAACTTTCAAACCAGGATTGATTTCAACTGGTGTGTGTTGCTTTCGGGGACAACAGGTGGCACCTGTTTGTCCAAGGTCCGAGTTTTCTGCAGCTTTTTCTGCAGTCTTTTCTCCCACCCTTTTGAGAGCAAAGACCTTGAAGAATGCAGTTTCACTGTAACTTAAGCTACAAAGGGTCAGTAGGAGAAAAACAACTTGTTGATTACAGATTAACTTTTTGAATAATGTGATAGTAAAAGGACAGAAATCAGCTTGGTGGCATGTTAAAGAAAAGGCAGACTGAAGAAATGCAAGAAGTTAAAGAGAATGGGAAGGAGGAGAATGAAAGTTAGAGAGACATGATTTATGGAGACTGAGATGTTGAATTTGATTATAGGAGGAGTGAATAAATCTAATTGGGTCTAAAGTTCAAACACCCTGGCCTTGCAGGTATTAGAACAGCAAGGGCCTGTGCCCTGGGCAGTGGTTTCAGTAAGCTGGATTTTTCCACTGTTTCATAAGTTAAACCGAATCTAAAGTAACAGAGGAAGGAGCCTGGGAAGTAACTCAAGGCAGAGGCGAAAAATGAGACCATATTAGCACAAACTATAGCAGAAACAAATCATCCAAACAGACACTTGATATTGGACCTTGTGACAGCATTTTAGTTAGCACAGGTGGCATTCAAGCGGTCAGCCTGAAAAGCCTGAGAGTTGTGAGTTTCTTCAAGTATCACTGGTAGTGCTCATTTTAAGTCCCATCCTCAGTAGAGTTCAACAGCATGAAATAACTTCAGGCTCAGCGCTAAGAAGAATTCTTCTGTCAGGCAGGCACAGTGATGGCACAGGGCTAAATGAGAGAAGCATTAGTCAAAAGCCCAGTTTTCCTAAGAGACTAAGGGAGAACATTTGAGGAAAGAAGAGCTGCTTCTGGGTTGCTGTTGATGGTGGACTCTGTTTCGATCTGGTGATAGCTCAACCTGAAGGAAATAAAGCTTTGGACATTCTTTTGGACTTATGTACTTGATGTGTACTTGATGAACTAATAGCAAAACAATGAAATAATACACAATGTATTTCACTATTTAGGATTTACAACTGGAGCTGCATAAAATTCTTGCAAAATCTAGAATGATATTGTATTGAACACTTGGGGTTATAGAATACATATGTTAAAATTTAAAGGTAGAAATGAGAGTGAGTATGTAAAAAACAGAGGTCTGTAGCTCAACAAAACCCAGACTGTTACATTGGGTTGCAGCAAAATTATAGGTGTAAAAAGTATAAAAAGCCACACAGAGATAATCCTTTAAAAATGTTTTATTGTGATGTTTTGACCACTTATTTCTAGTATGAAGTATGTACTTCATTTATTTCTTATAAATGTCCTACAAGATAGGATTTTATTTTCTTTATTTTACTAATTGTAACTTGAGACTTAGGTTGAGTAATTTTCCCCAGTATTATTTAGTCACTGATTGGAAGAACTCTGCCCTCCTCATAAACATTTATCTTTTTATTAGTGTTAACTAACTCATTAGGGAGAAAATAATCAACATTAAATATTGATGTTCCAGAGGGATCAAGTCTGAAAGAAGAAAAGTAGATCTGGAAAAAGGATGAAGGGTGGAAACATGGATAGCAACAGCCTACATTAGGGAGCTGGAGACTGTATTTTAATTTGGAGTCTTGGAATCGATGTTAAGTGAGAAGAGAAGCTAAAGTCAGAAGTATAATAAACTGTCATATTTCTGTAGCTTTTCTCCCCATGTGGAAATCATATGTTGTATGAAATCTAAAAAAAAAAATATATAGTAAACTATTAGAAAACAACCTTAGGTGAAACAGAGAACAATTGCAAGAGAAAATATTGAGAGACGTCAGTGGCTCTGATAGGGGTGTTGTGGTGAAATTGGGGGTCCATGGCCCCTACCATGGTGGTGGTACATTGGAATGGCAGCCATTGTCCCATGGTGGGTGGAGACTTGGAGAAGGGAAGCCAAAGCTTCTTGCAAGGAGAGAGAGCCAGGGAGTATCAGGAAAGCCAGAGACCTTGGAGCTGCCACTGCTGGATATAGCAGCAGAGCATGGAAGGAAGTCACGCTATGGGCTTCCATCCACAGCCTGGCTTGGTAAAGAGCCTGGGAAAGCATGGTGCCTGAAAAATTGCTTTCACTTTGAAACTGTAAAGGTAAGGAATTGTCTGGAGACCTAAAAAGAACTTGCTGCTTTGCTGTTTTCGTTGTGAGACATTTGAAGTGGTTGCAGCTATTGTATCAAGTGAGTCTTGGTGGTTTGGCCACTTTAGAGTTGAAGCTGAAAGCGATGCCATTTGGAGAAGGATTGATGATGCTATATTGGTGTCTTCATTGGATTTGAATTTCTCTCTTTTGAAGGAGGATCAACAACACCATCTTGGTTTCTCCATTTGGCTTGAAGTGAATAGCTATGCCTTTGGAGGAAGATTGATGACGCCATGTTGGTTTCTTTATCTGACTTGAAGGTGGGACAGCCACCATTTTGTGGACACATGTGGCTTAGGACCCATGTGTAGCTTTTCGGACTAGACTGGAGATGTGTTAAGATTCCCCAAGGGGTCCTTTTTATTCCCGGTGACTTTTGCCTATTTTGTCTTTTTAGTGAATAAATCTGCTTTTGCCTCCTCTTAAGGTTAATGTGGTCTTGCTGCTGTTTGTATGAGCTGGGCTGAACTGGATGAGAGGTTGGTTTTAAAGGACCAGCTGCTCCCATGTGAAAGTTTAGTTTAAGTTCTCTGCTTTGCCTGTTTTCCTACCCAGTTTCAGCTCCAACGTCAACCAGCAGTCCTTGCCAAACTGGAATTCCTGGAAAACCTAAAAAGATTCCTGGATCTTCCCCATGAACAATTAACCCATATCTCTAATGGCAGATGTGTCATCTGGTATTCCTGGACAAGCTCAGATGAGCTGCAAAACTCACAGGATCGAATACAATCTCTGCTTATAAGAGACTGTATTTTAGGAATTGAATCTCTTCTGCTTCTGTCACATCCACCCTGGGTAACCTTTATGACCCTCAATTTGTGGACAAAGTGAAGGTGGTATTTGCCTTCCCTGGGTCTCAGGGCTGCCCTGACACAGCAGCTCACATACCTCATGTGTTGTGTAAACAGCAGAGCTGCCTAGCAGCTGGCTTGTTGTTAGAGTGGCGAAGACAGTGTGTTTGCTCACATTTGAAGCATGACCTTTCGGAGACAATGCTCTCACTCTCATGCTCACCTCTGCAAGTAGCTCAGGTGAGGTCAACGGCAGCTTTTGTGAATCATATTTGGGAGTCTTTTTTGTTTAAGAGATCATTTGAATCTACCTGGGATGATACTGGCTCAGTCTGGAGGGGTCTTTGCCTCCATTCCTTAGGAGCTTCTGCAAAGGGAGCCACAGGAAGTACAAACTGCTGAAATCTGAGATTTGAGGGACCAATGAAGAAAAATGACCATTAGGTTGACCTCAGGCAAGGACTGGAGGGACTGAATCCCAGACAGCATCCACAGTGAACTGCATCTTCCATTCATGACTAAAAGCACCTCTTACCCATGTATGGTTAGGCCAATCATGTCAGAGGAATATTATTCATGCTCATCCCTCTGATTTTGTTGAAATCCTGGCAGAATTTACCCATCAGAAAAATGGGAAATTATTACTAATAATTTGTACACATTAAGAAAACATAGTTCACCTCCTGTTCTGAATATGAAATGCCATTCTCTATTTTGTACCCATACCGCCACTCACAGCAGCAGGTCTTTTGATTAAGACTGTGATTTACTTTTCTGTTAGTCAGGGTTTATTTCTTCACCGTGCATAGATAGCATAGTTGATGGTGTTCTTTGGCATGTCTTTTTCCTTATGACTTCTCTAGGCAGTCTGAGTAAGAATACAGAAATGAAAATTTCCCTAAGAAAAATTTCTTTAGTCATTAAAATGTCTGGAAAGTAGCATTGGAATTATTGCTGGAAGTATATTACGTGACAGATGAGAATTTGAAATCTTACCCGGCCTCTGAGAGCACATGTGACTGATTAACGCTGGGTAAAATGAAAGGTCTCAATCATCCCTGCCACTAATTTGTTAGTATGTGAAAAGGGGGCCCCCCAAACCCTCAAACTAGCACCTCCTGAAGTGGTCTGGTCCCCTGTACACACAAAGCCAAGGCACTTTAAGAGAACTTCCATGGAGGTAGCATGATAGAGAAGAAGAGCACCCAATTACCACACCCTCATTAATAATGATAGTCCAGTCCAACAGGGTCAGCCCAAGTGAGATTGCTACTGAGCCCCCCCAAAAAAACTTGCCTTAAGTCTAAGGCACTTTCTGGTGGGAAACCATCAGCATGGAGTGAAAGGGAACAGGCAAGCCTGGGATGAAGGGGGCCAGTCCAAGTATGACAAGATCATGGCTGCATTGTTAGCCTTCACCGTTGTCTCTGAACCAGGTGTCTCTGTGTCTGTCTCCCTCTGTGCAGCGCCAGGGAGCAAGCAGGGCTGCACGAGCAAGAACACTCCTCTTTTCTCTCTCTTCTTCTGCCTCTGAGCCCACCTGCCTTCCAGGTTATGTATCTTCATCTGGCCACTCAGTTCTACCCATCATTCCATGGGGCAGGGAACATGGTACCTCTCCTTTTGATGGCGATGTCTCTATAACAAAGTCATGGATGCCTGTGTGACTGACTACACAATAGATAGCATGTCAGATGTATGAGTCTGAAGTGCAGCCTTTCACTTCCTAACTCTAAAATTGTGGACTTTACAGATCAAAGTGCCAAAGAGCATAGCATTGCTTTATTCATCCATCCATCCATCCATCCATCCATCCATCCATCCATCCATCCATCCATCCATCCATCCATTCATCCATTCATTCCATACACATAATTGACTATCTGCCAATGCTAGATATTGTCAGTGAAGATTTGAATATGAAAATGACCTAATGTCATAACATGTGGAGTTCATTCATTGAATAACTCAGGGTCATCCTCAGACTTCTGTTCTTCTCTATCTTCGCTCCCGCTGCACACACATTCAGTTTCAGGTTTAGATGCCGTCTCTGTGCTGATTACTCTTAAGTTTATATTGCTAACTCTGACCCCTTCCCTGGACTCCGGGCTCCTTTTCAGTTGGCTGTGTGAAATCTCAGGTCAGTGTCCAAGAGGCATCTTAAAGTTTACCACTCCTTGCACACACTTTAAATTGCTAAGCCCCAATTGGCTGAAAAACTGGACTCCTATCCTTAATTCTCTTCTTGGTCTACATTGTATATCCAGTCGGTCAGCAGACCCTCCAGGCCAGCAGTCCCCAAAGTGTGGCCCCAGCAATCCCTAAGACCCTTTCACCAGACCTGGGAAATCAAACAATTTTCATAATTAAAAGGACAGACGTTTTGCCTTTTTCACTCTCTTTTGCATGCAAGAACTTTATGGAACCTTCCAGAAGCTACAGCACATGCAATGACATCATCGCTCTGATAAACAATGGAAGGTATACTTAAGCATTCTAACATTTTAAAAATATCTGAGCTAATTTTTAATATATTAAATATTTTACAGATAGGATCCTTAGGAACAACTCTTTAGCGTCCTCTGTTGATCTAAGCATGGGAAGGAACCCTGAGGTCAGAAAGTCTAAAAATTGTTCCTATAGTTTCCTTTCTGAAATATACAGCACTAGGACCCCCACCCTGTTACCTCTCCTCTGTCTTACCAGCCATGCCTTTTGCTTGGGCTTGAAAAAGCCTCTTACCTTATATATTTTGCATGGACTTATTGCCCTTATCACCTTTGTCACCCCACTGCAAGACTTAAATAAATGAGCTCATGTTATTCATTTCCTCAGCCTTCTAGTGTCATCCCATCTCACTAAGAGCTGAGAATCTGACTCTCTTTTACCTTCTTAATCCATCTTATCATTCTCTCACCAGCTCACTTGACTCCTGCAAGGCCCTCTTCCCTGCACTACCCCAGATAAGCCCAGTAGCCCCTGCCTTAGCCATGTTTATACTGATCCTGAACTTACCTGGACTGCCCTTCTCCCAGAGACCTCCATGGCTCATTATCTTTCTCCCTTCAGGTCATTATTCACAGGCCGCCCTAGGAGACAGGACTTCTGTGACCAGTGAATACAAAGTAGCCCCCAGTACACTCTCATCTTTCTGCTGTTTTCCTTCGGAACATTTTTCACTCCCAAATGAGCATGTATATGTTTTATGTGTTCTTTATCTTTCTTCCCCACTTGAATGCCCCTTCCATGAGAATGAGAACTATTTTTTTTATTGTGATTATTATTACACATGCAGTTCCAGCACTTAAAACAGCACCTGGTACATAGTTGGCGGTAGAAAAATGTTATTGAAATTAATTGATGAACTTGGCTGAGAAAGAGACAGGGAAGATTATCCTGGGGAGAGGGTACTCAAATTGAGCTTTCTATCTGAGTAGGAGTTAGCTAGATGAGATGATAAATATGCAGGATGAGAGGAGTGAGCATTTATAATTTTTGACAGTGCTTTGCCAAATTCAACTTGTTATTTTAACAAATTAAGAAATTCTAGTCAGTTATCTTATCCTCTTCCGTTACAATCAGTGTCCAGATCTTATGGAGAATTCATGCTGTGAGTAGTGGTGTTGAAAAATAAGGTTTCCAAGGTCAAATACATTGACCTTGAAATATTGGGGGAATACAGAGTTAAATACTTTTCCTCACTGAAGGTTTTTCCTGAACTTTCCTCCACTACCACATCTAGAAACCTATTAATATTTTTTGCAACTAGTGATCCACAAAACACAATTTGGGATACATGATCTAGGGCATTTTATATGCGTCTTTATAGCTGACCCTAGCAATTCCATTCTGATTTGATTTTCCACTCACTCTACACAGACTCTCACTGTGGAGAAAGGGAACTTCCCGCTAAGTCAGCAATAACTATGTGTCATTCATTCAATCTGTTACAGAGCTACCGAGCCTCTGCTTAATCCTCCAAGCAACACTGAGCTAGATAGGATCATTGGCATATCTGTTTTATGCATGAGGAAAAGAAAAGTAAGGATACTGCATATTGTACCATATTGAAAAGACAAGTTTTAAGTCAATGGTATTGAATGCTTAAAAGTGGAGAACAAAGCATTAGAAGATCCGTACTTTCCACTATAATCTAGTATCACTTTAGCATGATTCTGTCTCATATTGATTGTCATCAGCTCAATATGTTTGTCTTGAACATTATTTTAGGTACTGCAAGAAATAAAATCATAACCATGGTTGTTTAAGATTTACATAATTGTTTGGTGACAAATTAATTACATGGCTTTCTTTAAGCCCCAGATTTAAAACCAATTGAGTGATGGGACAGAGTCAGCCAAATTAAAGTCAAATGTCATAATGTATATCAATATTGACTGAACTGATTGGACAAGGTGACTCAGCATCTGTGGCCAAATGAGCTTTCTCTAACTTTGCCTCCTAAGGTACCACACACCTCAGCCCATCACTGGCACAGCTAGATAACCCCAGAGGTAATTTAGCCACAGAAAAGCAGAGACTAGAGAGAGTATCCTGACTTGCTGGGTTTAGAAGTCAGAAGGGGCAGAGATGAGCAGGCATAGTTCCTTCCCCAAAGTTATTTTACAGCAGAATTACTATGAACTCTTTAGGGGAGAAATGATGACAGGTGAGAGAGAAGGCCAAGAATATTACCTAGTGGCATTTCTCTCTTGTGGAAATGCAAGGCCTGGGAGTTCAAGTTCAACCTGATGACAAGGCAATCATCTGTCCTTCCCTTGCTCCAGAAGCCTCGAGGATTTAGATAATAAGATTCTCTGCAGTTTCTCTGCAGACATCAAAATCATTGTCTTAAGCCAAAAATCAGCTGTTCCTCCTTTACATCTATGAATGGCATCAACTCAGTTTTCCAAATCAAATATTTGGATTGCTGTCAACTCTTTCTTTGTCTTCTCTCCCTATTCTTCACTAACTCTCAAACTACATCAAGCCTGTTGCCTCTCTATCTCCAACGTTTGCCCTTTTCTCTCATCTTCCACTGCCATTGTCTGAGTTTGCCTCCTTGTGCCTTGGCATTGAAGTAGCATCCAGAATGTCTCCCTTACCGACAGTCTCATCTGCTTGTAATTTACCTTTGGCATTTCATCCAGAGTAAGCTTTGTGTTTTATTATCACTATCATAGTAAAATAATTTGATATTTTGACATAATCAAAAAGTCATAGCAAAGTTAGTAGCATCATAAAAAGACCTTTTTCTGCCCCATGGAATTATTTATCAGTGAGTTCTGACTTGATCCTCCATTAGTTCCTTATTATTTCTAACAAGGACATTTTTCCCTAACTAGAAAACTCCCATCAAACGAGTCGTTGGTATTGCTCTAGTCCTGGCATTTAATCCAAAGAACCTGTTCAGATTTCATCAATTGTTCTAATAATGCCTTTTATGATAAGATGAATCAATGAGGAGTTAGACAGTGTATCTAGTTTCTCTATAGCCTCTTTTAACCTGGAGTAATTCCCCAGCCTTCTCTGGACTTTTAAAATCATGATCTGCTTAAAAACGACAATTATTTTGCAGAATGGGCCACAGTTTGGTTTGTCTGACATTTTTTCAGACTTGGATTCAACTATGCATCGTCCTCAGAGCCAGAAAGGATGCTGCGTTTTTTAAAGTGTATCTCCCGTTGGATGGTGTATGGTTTTGATTCATTTCATCCCTGATGATGTTTACCTTGATCATTTGATTAAAGTTGCCTCCCAGAATCCTACATAGGAACATTACTGTTTCCGTTCTCTAATTTACAAATATTTATGAAGGAGTACTTAGAAAACATGACTAATGTCCCATTTCTCCTAAAACATTCATTTTTGATTTGTGTATATAAATATATATTTATACTTCCTCAT
>PVHY01011114.1:0-49180 GCA_004024945.1 Uropsilus gracilis | reverse complement strand
GTGCAAAAGTTAGGCCTGAGAAGAAAGTGAACTTTGCTGGTTCGGCACCGTGGAGTTCCTGCTACCTGAAGGTGACAAGGAGAAGACAGCGTGGAAGACAACGAGGAGCATTCAAAGGAACATGTCTTCAAGCGTCTGGAGATGGACTCTGTCTGGACATTGGTGAGACGATTAGGACTGAGAGACTGAGGATTTTGGGGCAATCTGGGAAAGGACTTTGGACAATACTGAGAAAGGGTTTAGACAATGTTGAAGTATTCTGAGTCTTACATGTTTCATTTGTAGTTAATAGGATAATTAGAAATCACTTTGTTAGAAATAAATTAGTCTGCACTGCACTGATAGTCTTGCACTGGTTTGATATTTTGGTTGAGAAGGCTGGGGATGGTGGTAAGAACCCACGAGTGGAAAGTTTAATGTTTTAAAGTTTTTTTTTCTGCAGTTTTTGGAGCTGAGAGCAGCTGGCTGGCTTTTGCATATCAATGGTAAAGGTGATCAGTAAAAATGCTAATGAAGAGTGTGTAGCCCGCTTTGGAGAGAAAAGCAGGCAGATAGCTGTATCCAGTTAAGGTTAAAGGTAATTGTAAAGAAACTGCTTGTAGCCTGCTTTGGAGAAAGAAGCAAGCAGATAGGGGTAAACAGTTAAGTAAAGACAGAAAGTCTCTTTTCACCCTGTTTCAGTTGGCGACCTTTCTTTGGTCACACACTTTCAAGATGATCAGAACTGAGAGACTGAGGATTTCTGGGCAATCTGGGAAAGGACTTTGGACAATGCTGAGAAAGGTTTTGGACAATGTTAACGTAATTGGAGTTTTCCTTACATGTTTCTTGTGTAGTTATTAGGATAATTAGAAAATCACTTTGTTAGAAATAAATTAGTCTGCACTGATAGTCTTGCATTGACTTGGTATTTTGGTTGAGAAGGCTGGGGATGGTGGAAAGAACCCACAATAGTTTAAACTGTGTTTTTTTTTAGTTTTTTTTTCTTCTGCAGTTTTTGGAGCTGAAGGCAGAGAGCAACTGGCTGGCTTTTGCATATCAATGGTAAAGGTGAATAGTGTAAATGCTAATGAACAGTGGGTAGCCTGCTTCCTAGGGAGAGAAGCAGGCCTAGTAATGGTTACTTCAAGGTAAAGGTAAATGGCCTGCTTGTAACCTGCTTCCTAGGGAGAGAAGCAGGCATAGGTGTGTCCACTTAAAGTTAAAGGCAATTGCTAATGTGAACGGTTTGTAGCCTGCTTTGGAGAGGGAAGCAGGCCTGCATGTGTTAAAGTCAAAGTTGAAAAGCCTTTCTTTGGTCGCCCACTTCCTTATGTCCTGTTTCAACTTGAGTCTGTGGTTCCCCGGGCAACATAGGGAGACCCAGTTTGAATGAACGAAGGAAAGAACGAACGAATTTAATAAAAATTTTAAAAATGATATGTGACTCGCATCCCATTTATTTGTTTAGGCAGGGAGGAACCGCAACTTGCTTCTTTGCAGCAGTGCCAAACTGGCAGTGGCATTTCCAGTACCTGGCACTGCAGTGTCCAGGACAGGTTTCAGGATGGGTGAGTCCTTGCAGAGTCCTGGATGAGGAATTCCTGTGGCCAATGGAGCAGACAATGGTAGACAAACTGTAATGTGACCCCACCCTGCTCCAGCAGACAAGAGAGAAAAGTCATCCACATAAATTTTTAAAGTTTATGAAACAGTCATGCAAAACCTGCTGTTTGGATTACACTAGCCTTTCCAACCCACACTCATGACCAAAAAGCCTGATAATGAAGATTGAAACAACGAATACCCAGCCTTTGCAGCTCCACAGTGCAGTTCTAGAAAGGTTCAGATTAAACCCAATATTGCCTTCCTCTGTGCATAGATAGCTTCAACACATCTTTAGATGAAAATAACTCGGAACCGGAAGCCCCCTCCCAAAGAGTAATTTCACTCCTAAAGTCAATGAGTCACTGTTCCTACCTATATACACTGAATTCAAACTTGTGATTTTTGGACAATTCTCAGTAAAATCTCTTGATCGCTTCCCAAGTTCGAATGTTCACTTTGCTATTACTAATAAACTCTTTAACTGCGATTCCAGCTAACACAGTGAACCAGGGAAGCAAAGGTGGGAGGAGGAAGGGCTTCAAGGGAAGACCAAGGGAGAGACAGCCGTCTTTAGCACAGCTCAGACCAAGACTCCGCCTCTTTGCGGCAAAGCTTGGACCGGTGCAAACCAGTTCAGCGTCCTGACGGACATCCCACACCATCCAATCCCCCGCAAGTCCCGGCCTCCCCAATTCTCCATGGAAGACCGGGAAAGTTTAGTGACTGGCGTCGCAGGAGGCGGCTCCGAATCAGCTGGACAGCTAATGACCAGGCTGCTGGGGCCCGAGGGCGGGACAGCCACCAATGGTGCGGGCGCGGGGGCGGGCCCTCCTCAGGCCCACCCCTCACTGGCGCCCGCCACCCGGGTCCCCTGCGGGCAGGGTGAAGAGGAGGGGCGGTGTCTCGGCGGCCGAGCGACGGGCGGAGCCTGCGCAGTACGGCGCCCGCAGACGGCTGGGGATGACGTAGCCGGGCCCGGGACCGCCCAGCCCCTCCCCGCGCCGCCCCTCGCAAACTGGGCTAACGCAGCGCGGGCGGCGCCTTCCTCGCCGCCGCCTCCACCTTCGCGCCGGTGTAACACCATCTTTGTCTGCCGGCCCCGCCGCCGGCCAGCTTTGTTGCCGGCGCCCGTCCCCCGGCCGGCCGGGGCGCGCCGCCGGGCAGCCCGCACTCCGCGCTGGCGTCGTCCTCGTCCCCCTCGCCGCCCCCGCCGCCCTCCGCGCGCGGCCGGGCCTTGCCCCCTATGGTCTCCCGGCTCGAGCCGGAGAGCGAGGCCATGGACGCGGAGCTGGTGGTGACGCCGCCGGGCTGTTCGCACCTGAGCAGCTTCAAGGTGGACAACTGGAAGCAGAACCTGCGTGCCATCTACCAGTGCTTCGTGTGGAGCGGCACGGCGGAGGCCCGCAAGCGCAAGGTGTGACCGTCCCCTCCCCGAAAAGCTGCGGATGGGCGAAAGACCCAGGAGACCCCGCCTGCAGCACCGGGCAGCGCGCCTGGTGGTGGAGGGGCTTCTGGGCCCAGTGATGCAGGAGGAGGGGGGAGGGAGAACTTGTCAGGCTCTGCGGACCCTTCCCGCGGTGGGGGGCGGGGGCGCGCGAGGGCTCTGCTCTGCTCTTTTCCTTGTCACCTCCCAGTCCCCTTCTTTCCTAATTACCCCATCATCTCTACCGCCCCCCAACATTCTCTGAGGCTCTCCGCTGGGCCGTCTGGACTGGGACGGAGCGGGGGCGGGGTTTTGGGGTGGCACTTGAGAATTGAGCTGGGGACGGCTTTGTTTGCAGGGTGCTTGGAAGCCTGGCTCTGCGTTCTGCGTCCTGGACCCCGGCGTCCTGGCGCTGCGTCCTGGACCCCGACGTTCCAACGCCAGGCTTCTAGGAACCCTCCGGGATGCGAGGGTTCGGGAGTCGGGATGGGAGCCCCAAGGGGAGAAAAACAACAACAACAACAACAACAGACGTTTAAGGAGACAAAGACTATCCGGGGCTTGTCCGGTGGTCTGCTGTGGGTCAGTCCCCTGCCACCATCTTGAATATGCATTCACACTGGAGTGTCTGGGCCGAGGAAACGGTGCCGTTTGTCAGCACTTGGGGGTTATTAGGGTGTAATTAATAACTGCAGTACTTGGGCGGAAGGAACGCACCACTGGGTCCAGGGTCCTAAGGAACGAGTTTAGGGGAGATGGCACCCCCTTTTCAGATTTGCCCCTGAATGGAAGTGGTGGGGAGAGAGCAGTTAGAAATGTAGCCAGTCGTTCAGCGGGCTAGAGCCACATCTAGGAAGAGCTTCATCGTTAGCAGCACGTTTATGTGTTTGGAGACTCGCTTGGAGCTACCCGGGAGTGGATTTAAAAGAAGGAATCTTCTTGGTGGGGAAGGTGGTGGTAATTGGCGTGCCTTCTGACTGATTCTAAGAAAGATCTCCAGGAGACAGTGAGGAAACAAGTATGTGTGTTCTGTTAGTTTTCAGATACACACGCCTTCTGAGTGATTAGGCTTATTCATGATTTGAAAGTCAAAAAATACCTCCGTATTTTTACCTTAAACCTTTTTACAATGTAACATGATTCTTTAGTTACAAGTCTGCGTTTGGGAGTTTAGTTAGGCAATTAAGCCTTGAGTGGCATTTTTATGTGAAAATTAACATCCGCTGAGATTATAGGGGATGTTAGGTATTAGTTTTCTTTTTTATCAGTAATGGTCTTGGGAAGCATTGCCCTTGAGGGTGAGCTAAAATCACACATGAAGCATTTCTGTTAGGATTAGAGTGCAATTCTTGCGGGTGGAATTGCCTGCCCTTAAAAATCACGACCCTGGGTAGATAGTAATCTTGTTACTCTTTTACTTTTAGAATCTTAACTTTTTTGTGTGATGTATGCGAAATTCACTTAGGGGATTTTCTGGTTTTCTTTTTCCCATGCTACAGCCCCTCCTTATTCCCTCCCAGCCCCCTGTAATTTTTAGCGACGCTAAACCCATCGTTAATTTTGCCTAATCTCATAAAAGGAGGAATCTTCCCCCAACCCCCCCCTTTTTTTTTCCTGCTTGTAGCTTGCATTAATCTTAAAGTCATTCGCTTGTTTTGAAAGCTATTGAACCCTATTTTTCAGGGGTAGGAATTGGAGCTCTAGACAGGTGGTATCTATTTTTTTCAAAATTAAACTTTGTCAGTATTGCAGTACTTTTTCGTGGGTTACCAGCAATTTCTTTCATCTGTTATCTATCTAAATTTTTGGAGAATAATTTTCTTTTATCAGTTTGGATTCTTTGTGACTGTTTCTAGCACACTCTAGTGGCCAGCAAAGAAAGAGTTAGTGTGAGAAAAATTTAAGCCTTTTGATTAACAGTACTTCTTTGCTTATAGCAATATGAAGTTCCTATAATAACTTAAACTTAAGATACAATTTTGTTTGTAAACAAATAAACATGCCTTGTTAATACTTGGTTGATACTCAGCTGCATTGTAACTACAGAAATGGATTCCTGCTAACAGAACTGAAGTATGGATCAAGGGAGGGGGAGGAGAGTAAAGTGGGGGAGGGGGAAGGCACAAGAGATAAAGAAGGTGCATGGGTGATAAGGTGATGAGAGAAAATCGGGATAAACAACGATGTGTAATATATATATGTGTATGTGTTTATACATACATATGTGCAAGCAAAAAAAAAAAGGGAAAGCAAGGAATGAATCCCTGAATGAACAGGAGTTAAATGTTTTCTCATTTAAGTAGAAGTGGATTATCATTTTTATATCCAAAATTTGATTATCTTACCACCTTAGGATTTGTGTGTGAAAGTAGAAGCTGGCAATAAGACATCAAGGATTTTCAGTTCATTAGTTAAAATTATAGACAGTGTCAGGAAACTGCACATATGTATTGTGTATAAATATATATTTATAGGCACAGGTAATGGTTTTTAAGTAATCATTTCTCTTTGAACTGTTTCTGTAACTCCAAATTTTTGCAGTAGTTTATCCTAAAAACACAGCCCTCTTAGTAGTTATGGTAATATATGTTTACTAAAAAATGCTTTATACCTGAGTGAATGAGTTTTCAAACACTATTAGTAAATTTGGTGCCATTAATCATTTTGGTTTAATTTAAACAGTAAGCTTGAGGCTAGGAAACTGCTTTCAAAATTCCCAAGTGAGATAATTTCACCCTTTTGGACATTTTGAATCAACTCTTAATTCCTTAGTTTCTGTCTCAAGCAATTAAAATCTTAATTGTCAAAAGGCCATTTGAATAGCAGGGATCAAAGAAGATAATAGCTGCCTTAAAATTCAGAATATTTCTAGATAATCCGTGGAAATCCCTTTATATAGGATAATTATAGCCCAAACATGTATAAAGGAATACATAAGTAATTTTAGGTGCTCACCTGTTGGTAAGTTTCACTGGAGAAGCTTAAGATCCAGAAATCCACATAGTTTTTAAGAAATAATTACAGAAGTGATAATTTGAATATTACCTCTGTATAAAAATAACATGCCTTAAAGATTTAGGAACCAGAGATGTGAATCTTCTCTGGTCTCTACTATTAAGATCTTTTTTGCTGCCTGGGTCTTCCAGGTTTTTTTTTAAATTGCAGATGCATGTGCACATATCAAGCAAAGTTAAATGTTTTGGTTTTGTCTACATACATGTACTTGAATTTCATGTTCTCACTTGTTGCATACCAATGTACGTTTCACCTCTTAGTCCTGAAGTTAATATTCCACAGGGTAGAAACAGCAGTCTGTAGTTTCCTTTTTAACAAGTTCTCAGTTTGGAGGACTTGATTTAGAATCTATAAAATTTAAACCTGATTTAGAATCTATAAAATTTAAACCTGGCAATAGTTTAAAGGAGGAATAATCTATATCTGTATTTTTGGTTTGCTGAAGGATTGAAATGTGATTTGTTTAGTTGAAATCAAACCTACAGTACATTTAGAAGTGCAATTTTATGTAGAGGGGGTAACTAAAAGGAAAATAATTTAAAAAATTAATATAAAGCATTAAAGTTTAAAGTGATAGTACTCTAACTTCAGTTTTGCTCTTTTTTTTGGATTTGTCTATCCTTATTAATTCCTCCATGTATGACCTGAGTATATGTTGAGTCTCCAACTCTCAATTCTCTCTTGTTTATCTGTATCTTCTGTGTCTAACAGAGCGTGAAATAGCTCCCATCATCCATGTACTTATCATTTACCATCTTGTTCTTACCTGTATACTCTCAGGGTACATGTGCAGTGAGTAAAAAATTAATGGGTATACCTTGGGAAACAACTTCACCAAGAATATCATGCTTAGATATTCTTTTGTCCTCGGTTTTTATACTCGTCATTCATTTCCAACTTACTTAGGTAACTTGACCCTCCCCATTCCTCTTGGTGATATTCTGACATCCTCTGGCAATCTATTCAATTCTTCTAAAATTTGCATTAAGATTTGGTTTTTGTGCCATGAAGTTCAGTGGGTTTGACAAATTTGTAGTGTTGATATGTTCACTACTACACTTTTGTACAGAATAGTTTGCCTTAAAATATCTACCTCCACTCTCTCAAAACCCCTAGGACCACTGAGCAGTTCTCCATCTCTGCAGTTTTGCTATTTTCAGAATATTTTGACTCAAAAATAGTGGTTACAACTCTAACAGAAAATGATTATTATACATTTATCTAAATTCACCAGTTCCATTTGGACATGTTTAATTAAGCTGATGTTTATCAGGGTTCTGCTGTACAGGTACAGCTTTCTTGCTTTAAAGAAAAAGTGATATTTTATTTTATTTTTTTAATTCATTTTATTGATTTGTCACAATTGTGCATTAATTGATCCCTCCTCCTCCCTCCATATCCCCCTCTGTATCCCCCTTCCTCCTCCTTCCATATCCCCCTCTGTATCCCCCCTTCATTCACTCCTCCCATTTTTCTGCAAATTGTTGTTTGGTTAAGTTGATGTTTAGTTGTAAAAAAAAAAAAAGTGATATTTTAAAACTAAATATCCAGTGTCTTTATTTAAAATTTGATGTTGTTATTGAGGTGGAATTTAATTAACATAAAATTGCCATTTAAAAGTAAACAATTCTGGTTGTAAAGTTACCACCCCATCTCTATCAAGTTTCAAATAATTTTCATCTGCTCTCCATTCTCTCTCTCCTTGGGCTCTGACAAACTCTTAGCTTTGCGTTGTCTCTGGCATTACCTAATTTTGAATAGTTCATGTTAGAATATTTCAGTCACTAAACTTTGGTGTGCAGTTAGCATGACCTTGAAAACAAGGGTCATCCATGTTGAAGCCTGTCTCAGAACTTGATTCTCTTTATAATGAAATGATACTCTAGCCCAGCACACCACATTTTGTATATTTGCTCTTTCACTGGTGGATCTTTGGACTGTTTCCATCTTTTAACTATTGTAAATAACCAAGTATTTTTTTTCCTGATAGCTTTAGCATCATTGGTGATTCTTGCCTGAATCACTTGTCAGTGTGATGGCTATGAAATGATTTGGGGGTTTCTGACTAGAAACTTCCTTACTGCATTTATGAGAGAAAATTCTATGAAAACTAGAAAGTATGTGTCCATATACTATTAGTTTTAGCACAGATTTAAGGATTTTTCTTTTTAATGTAAAATAGTCTTCTCTTAATCATTTTCATGCCAGAATTGAGAGGTCATTCCTTAGATCAACTTTGTTCATCTTCACAAGCCCCTGCCAGTAGTTTTTTTTTTTTTTTTTTTTTTTTTTGAGACTAGGTCTTGCTATTTAAGCCTGTGGAACTGCAGGCTGTCGTTGCCCGGGGTACCACAGACTCAAGCAATTCCCAACCTCAGCTTCCCAGGTAACTGGGATTACAGGCGCATGCCACCACGCCCAGCTGTTTTTTTTTTGGGGGGGGTGGTGGGGACTAGGTCTCGCGGCCGGACTGGAACCGCGATCCCTAGCCCCGACCACTTCATAGGCTGAAGCTTACAGGCACGAGCCACCATGCCCGGCCCCCTGCCAGTATTGAAGTCAGTGACTTATAAGAGGGTGTCCATTAAGTCCACAGTAATGGATTTAATTCAGGAAGCACTAAATCAAGCATTGTTTGTGCCTGTAGTATGTGGCATGCCATTGGTGTACATAGATAATACAATTGTGACATATGTCACTGGGGTACTTTGGAGTGCAGTTGTGGAACCCCAGTTATGAAATCTGATTCACTGGCTTAAAATGAATATTTAGCATGGACTTTTACTTAAATGAAAGAGATGCAGTTAGCTAGTGAACACGTGTGTGCATCTATTTATATTTGAGGCTTGCTTCTCTGCCCTGAGAGTATCAGACATGGTAAATTTCTGTGATTCTAGATAAAACTGTGTATGAAATTGAAAGATGACCAGCCTCAGCTTGCTGGTTCTCATGAGGCTGTGATGGTGGAACCAAAGCTCTGGGGTCTGCAGCCCTGGTTAAATCCTTCACCAGCAGAGAGTAAGACCAGTTTCAGGCCTTACCCTCCCATTGCCCTCCACTCTTAAGTGGGGACTCATCAGACCCTTCCAGTCTTGGCATTTGGCCCTGATATTGTATGTGCAAAGTGAGGCTCAGAAGGAGCTGCTTCTGATTGAAGTGGGAGATATGGGCTCTTTGGGTTCCAGCAGACCCCTTCTACCTGTGTCCTTCCTGGCTCCGGAGTGTATATACTAAATTTCTTCATACATCTGAAGAGCTCAGAAACCTTTGTGGAAATAGGTGTGAAAATTGAACGGGATAAATTGGTCAAAAACCCTAGGACCAGTGGCCAGTGTGCATTCAACTCATACATAATATGTAATATTTGTGTTGCCAGCCTTTGCTTTTTTGAGGCTCTTTCTCTTGCAACCTTCCATGTACTCTTATTTTCTACTATCTCCTTTCCTCTCCCATCAAAACAGTAGAATCATGTGTTGTGCTGTCCCATGGATTTCAATCTGATCACCTAAGGGACTTATGGTTAGTACAAAGGTATTTTGGTTGGGCATGGTGGCTCGTGCCTGTAAGCTTCAGCCTATGAAGCAGCTGGGGCTAGGGATCGTGGTTTGAGTGCCTCCTGGGGCCCATAGCGAGACCTAGTTCCTCCCAAAAAAACCAGCTGGGCATGGTGGTGCGCGCCTGTAATCCCAGCTACCTGGGAAGCTGAAGCTGGGAATTGCTTGAGTCTATGGTACCCCAGACTACGAGAGCCTGCGGTTCCACGGGCAAAAATAGCGAGAACTAGTCTCAAAAAAAAAAAAAAAAGGTATTTGGCATACTGTGCTAGAAAACAATAGGCTTTTGTGTGAAAACTACATACCATTATGCTGCAGTTACAATTTTAGGTTTCTATTGTCTGGTTCTTGTGCATTTTTCTTGTTTCTGTATATTGCTTTGATTCATGTCTCTGTCTGTTGCTTCAGAGTTTACTTAAAGTGATATCCTGGTTGAAAATGTCTGGGCTGTGAGTTGCTGGCTTGGGTTCAGCACAGGAGCTGGGGGTTGGAAAATCCACTGAAACTCTGGAGGAGGATCAGGGACTTGATTCTGACACTTTGTATGGTAAACATCCCAGCCATTTATGGATTTCAGTCACTGTGGTGGTGGGCTGAATTTTCTTCTGTGGAACTGGTTTTGAGCCAAATGAAGCCAGAACCTTTTGGGCAACTGAAAGCATTAATAAAATCAACTTTCAATATAGAAGACTTTGAGATGAAACCCATGCTCTCCTTTTCTCTATAATGTCCCATTGTGGAACTCCGCTGGAATAGTTTTCCCTGAGAATTGGCACACCATGTGCTGTTTTTCAATTTTCTCCTTTCAATTTCAGGCAAAGTCATGTGTCTGTCATGTTTGTGGCGTTCACCTGAACAGGCTCCACTCTTGCCTCCACTGTGTTTTCTTTGGCTGTTTTACAAAGAAACATATTCATGAACATGCAAAGTCAAAACGGCACAATCTGGGTAAGGCGCCTTCAATCGTTCACCTCTTTAATATAATTTGACCTCTTTGTGAAATGCCGCAGGGAAAACAAATGATTAACTGAACTGTGAAGTAATCGGTGTAGCACTGCACTCAGATTCCTTCATCTTCACAGGAGCTTTCAGAAAAAATAAACCTCTCATCCGCTTAGGATAAACTGTTTGCAGTGGGAAGAAATCCTTTGGTAATAATGGGGTTCTGTGATTTGAGAATAGGACATGTGCAAACAATCTCGTGTCTCAGAAACTATTTACACGTTTAATTGTGTTCTTAAGCAATGCCTTTTCCATTTTTAAATAAAATTTTTCTGCCTTTCTCTTTTCAGCCATAGAGCTTATGTATGGAGGCATCTACTGCTTTTTGTGTCAGGACTATATATACGACAAAGACATAGAAATAATTGCCAAAGAAGAACAACGGAAAGCTTGGAAAATGCAAGGTTTGGTTTTACCTAGATTTACATGCCTGATTGCTCTCTCACTTCCCTCCTGTCTGTCAAAGACAACACTCACCAAGAGAAAGATGAATATTCAGGGAAAAAGTGAGAGTTGAGAGATAGCAGCTGGGGTTTCACCTGTTGGTGATTGGTGGAAGGTGTCCCCACACCTGCTCCATCCCACTTGTGGCTCAGTGGAGATAAGTGAGGTGACTGGCATGATTATGTCCACAGCAGCCCGAGTGACCTTCCCAGGCTACTGCTTGAGCCCCAGATACCCCACGGGTCTGTCACTACTACAGAGGTCTCTGCCAGGCTAACAGAACCATTGCTGTTTACAAAGAACATTTAAGCCCAATGTCTGCTTTACACATTCTTACCTTAATTACTTTGTCTTTAAAACCAACCCCACTGTTTGAGAATGAAAGACTAGAAGGTAAGACTGATCAGAATGATGTGTGTTTAGCAGATCTTTTCCTGAGAACAGTCTCTAACTTTTTCCTCAAAAATTCAGTAACATTGTAACTAAGTCAGTATTTTTATTTCTTGGTGCAAAATACTTAAACCATAAGACTAAGAGATGTAGGTCTTATAATAAAATAAAACTCTTCTAAAATAATTTCAGAAATCTGTTGATAATGCTATCTCTGTTAAGTGTATTATACAGAAATTTTGTGTGGTGTAGAAAAAGTGCTTTTCAGTGAGGAGGGTGTCTGCTGGGATGAAAGTGACTCTTATTAGTATTTACACTATTGCTGTCCTTCATGGGTGCAAAATCTTTTATGGGTGCAGATGTTCAAGAAGATAGATATTTTAAAAATGCATTTTCTCTATGTTTCACTCATTCATGGGGGTGGGGTTCTTAGTTACTACCTGCTTCCCATTGGTGCTGAGGCTACAGCCTCTTTCTTCTCAAGGAGAGAGACTTTGAAAAGCAACCATCTTGTCATTGGTGTTAGGGTACCTTTACAGGAAGCACATTCTCCAGAAGGAAACCCTTTACACGGTCTCTCAACCCACCATGGCCTAGGTGGGTCTTAGAAGACCTCATGTGAGAGGTCCCTCTTTGAAGTACAACCTCACAGATTAGTGTATCATTACCGATTTTCACTTATAAACATACTTGATGAAAATGTGTTAATGGCACTTGCCTGTCCTTCATTTACTTAGGTGTTGGAGAGAAGTTTTCAACTTGGGAACCAACCAAACGGGAACTTGAACTGCTGAAACACAACCCAAAAAGGCGAAAGATCACCTCTAACTGCACCATCGGTAGGTGGGGCCATGCTTGAGTGGTGGTCTGTTTAGGCTTATTTCTTAGGGCTTAGGAGTCAGTATAAAAATCTGGATTTCCTAACAATTCCCTTTAAGCCATTGTGTGTCTCTGCTTTATATTTGCTCACAACTCACTTCTTGAACACTATTTTCTCTGCAGCAGACTTGGGAACAATGATGGCAGGAGTCCCTGCTGCTCAGAGCCCTCTCTTGTGAAGGTTAAGACTGCATACAGTCTTCAGGGAGAAAAGTATGAATGTTCTCTGACTTGAATACATTTATACATTTTAGAAACATGTGCAAAATAGAGAGGCTCCATTTTGGACATGGTCACTTATAGAATACCTTTGAGTGAGTCTGTGAAAGCATGAACAGCTGAAGTGTGCTTGTGTGTGTAAGATGGTGGTGAAAGTTACTATGTATATTCATATAACAAAAGTTATATGAATTTTTCTTCTTCTTGCTCTTTATTAAGAGAATGAATAAAAGAAAATGAACAAGATATAAAGAAAACCTCTACCTTTCGTTTCCGAGGAGCATGGGGGCTTGTTTGCCAGTCACTCCCACTCCTGTCTACTTCCTGTCCAGGTCTGCGTGGACTGATCAACCTGGGAAACACATGCTTCATGAACTGTATCGTCCAGGCTCTGACCCACACACCTCTGCTACGGGACTTCTTCCTCTCAGACAGGCACAGGTGTGAGATGCAGAGCCCCAGCTCCTGTCTGGTCTGTGAGATGTCCTCGCTCTTCCAGGAGGTGAGGTGGCCAACTTTTGCAGTGCAGCATTCTGTAATGACTTTTCCCCCCACTAAAAAGAAATGATTGGCTATGATATGGGAGGGCACATTTCTAAAACTTTATATATGTGAGTAAATATTTAGTGTGCATTTTATTATGGAAGATAATTTTTTTTTCCCCAAAAGGAATTGTTTGGTAACTGGTAACAATCTTATTTTATTTTTTTAATATTTTTATTTTGTAATTATCATACAACATTGGTCGTTTGCATGGCTGTGCTTTACCCCTTATTCCTCACCCCTTCACCCCCATTCCCCTTCTTTCCTCCTCTGATCACCCCAACTCTTCTTGCTGCAACTGTTGGTCTGTGTTTGGCCCAACAAAAAAAAAAAAAGAAAAAAAAATTTTCTTTTTTTGTTTTTGAACTATGTCCTTGTTTTCCCCCCTGGGTGTGGACTTGTCCTCCTTTCTGGACAGCAACAGATGAGGCTTCTTGGATCTCCAGTAGTAGCTGAGGCAGATAGTCAGGCTGAGCATGTCAGCAACTTGTAGGGCAGATGTGGTGCGCTTCTCCAGGATTGTTTCTGGTGTCTGTCACCTGTTGCTGGTTCTGTGCCTTCTGGGTTTGGGAAGGTAACTCCAGCCAAAAGCAGTGAGGTGTTTGCTGCTGGAGCAGACTTCCCCAGGTGGTTGGTCAAGCTCCTCTCCTCTCGTTAGCAGTGCTGCCATGGGGCCACAGCCACTCGTGGTGACTTTCTCCCTCATTGATTGGCAAAGGAGGGAGCCTTTTAAATGGTGTACATTGCTGTGGACCTGGGGTTTGAGTCCCTAGTACCAGAAATGATGCAAGCAGGAATCTGACAGGTCACCTCAGTCGCTGGTGTCCTCTTTCTGTCTTGCTGATTCCCAACACTGTGCTTTTCCCGCCCGGGTTGTGAGCACATCCAGAACCATTATTACTTGTTCTCCTCTGCATTATAGCTGCTGGGAGAAACTGGATTTTCACCTCCTAGTGCAGGTCTATTGAGGCTGGAGTAAACAGGAGGGGGGCCCCTACCCCCAGAGGTGCTCAGTCCCCACTCCTACCTACATGGAGGCAGAGGCCAGTTTCCCCAGTCTGAGATCCCTGCACCCGGAGTCCCCAAGACCCTAAGGTCTTGGTGGTATAGGACTTAACCTTGCCTAGGCTGTGGCGGGGGTGTGCTGGAGCTCTTCTCCAAGGGCCTGCCTGGTTTAAAAATTTTAGAGGCACACTGCTGGCTTATGGGGTGAGAAGGAGCCCTTTGAGGGGTATAACGGGTGAGTGGCATTTGCCTCTGTATTATACACTTGGTGATTTCACCTTTGCATACCACCCTGATCCCAGTCAGGCACATAGGTGTGCATGTGCCCCTTCCTGCTCTGTTCTCAAGCAGTGGAGTTTTCTATTGCCAGACCTGAGTATGCTTCACTAGAAGGGTTCTTTGTGAGCCTCTGACTATCAGATTCTGTCCTGCTGGTGGATCTAGGCTACACTGAGGCCTTGTCTGTCCTTTTCTGCCCCCAGCAATACTTCCCACATTGCTCAAGCCTGGGCCAGAGGCTCTTGCAGCTCTGTGGCTTTAGAAAAGTCTCTGAGCTGGAGCGGCTTGGTCTCCCAGCTAAACACTGGGACTGTTCCTACCCCTAGAACAGGCTGCTGAGAGGAGCTGGGTGTCCTCTAGATCTCAGAGGCACCAGAACATCTGGCCTCATCTGTCATAACCTTTGCAACACAATGTCACCGCTCACCTGTGTGTTGGGCTCAACAGAGGCAGAGATGAGTCATAGTAGAACATCTGGCTTGCACATCAGGATCACTTGCCAACTTCTTTCTGGTCTAGCCTAACCCCTTTGCTCAGCTCCAAACCCTGCCAGAAGCTACTAGGCTACAGCAGCAAACAAATGAATCAAAATAGGAAAATGATGGCCCAAAATAGAAAGGTGGGTGTGCACTCACACATATTTTCCTGGCGCCATTGGGTGATAAATTTGTCATGTTGCTTTTAGGCTCAGGTTTATTAATGTATAATTTAGAAACAGTAAAATTCACCTTTCGTGTATAGGTGGATTTGTCTTGGCAAATGCTTGTCACGATTCATCATTTAGGCATAATCTGTAGGTACTAGATGATGGGAAGGGAGAAAAAAGAGGCAGACTCAGAAAGTGCAGCAAGTGCAAATAAAAACACAACTTGCCCAAAGAGGTAAAATTGAATCATTCTGGTCAAGCTAGCTTTGAGAAATTCTCAGTGCCTGTCAGTATCTGTGAGTGTGCATGCTTTGTTTTCCGAGTGTAGTGATTATTGCTGACAGGCACTTCCCTTCTCTCTGAATAGTTTTACTCTGGGCATCGGACCCCCCACATTCCATACAAGCTGCTGCACCTGGTGTGGACACACGCCCGACACCTGGCGGGGTACGAGCAGCAGGACGCTCACGAGTTCCTCATCGCTGCGCTGGATGTGTTGCACCGGCACTGCAAAGGTGTGGCTATATGCCTGAGGGCTGGGGTCAAGGGCAGGTGTGTGCACTTGCTAGCAGAGTGGGTGTGATCTGTTAGATATCATCCGTGTGTAATCCTATTTTTCTCCAGTAAGGAAAACACCATAAATACCTCATAGAGGTTCTTTGTATTTTGTTTTTTAACAAGAAGGAACATTTTTTGGTGTTCAGTGGGTCCCCTGTAACTCTGAGCAAGAACAGTTAGCTCTCAGTTCTCAAAAAGCCTTCACCTTGAGTCCTGTACTGCCAGCTTGCTCTTGGTTTGGCATGTGAAGGAGCTGGTTGGATATCCCCGTGTTGTCATGGCCTGTGGAACCCAGAAGCTTCTGGGTATGCTCTGAACACAGTTTAGCTATTAAACTATCTCTCTTCCCTTAAGGAGACCGGAAGGGCTGCTGGTGCTGTAAGGTAGTCAGAGAGCTGAACTCAACCTGCACACTTGCTGCTCCGTCCCAGGTTCATTTCTGGTTTCAGCTATATTTTAAAGTCTTAAGATTCTCACTGCAACCTGGCTCCTCCCATAGCATAGCCCTCATCCTAATGCCCTCACCAAGGTTTCAGATGCATGTGTATTTTGATGTTTTGGGGGGCAGTAGGTAGAGTGTGCAGCAGTTCTGAGGGATAGAAATGGGAGATTAGGCCTGGAAAAACAAGTTTTGGTGAATTCCTCCCCAATGCGAGTCCCCACTTTGAAAATCCTATGCTGAAATATACTAATACCAGTATCAACTAAGGGGTGTTCCTCAAACTTTGGCTCAGTTAACCACAGGGCTTCTCTGGCACATTGCTAGTGCTTTTTTTCTCTGCGTCTGGAGGAGGCCAGAGAGGTCCTTTTCCTGCCAGTGCCAGTGATGCTGCTGCTGCGTTGGGAGCACCTGTCGGTGTAACTGTCAGAGTAACTGTAACAGGACCCCCACTCACCTCGACCTCTGTACTGGTGTCCTACTGCATGATTTTCTCTTTAAAGAACATAGTCTGTTCTTGCAGGTTGCTGTGTGAATAGTCTTTAGCTCCTTCTCAGACTCCTCAGGCAGTTGGGCCGCTCTCACAAGTACTCTGTGGAATCTGAAGTTATAACTCTGGGATGAGCCAAGCTTGCAATTAGGCAACTTGTTCTGAAGATCTACTGTCAGGACTTTGAATTCTACCCTTTTTTTTTTTTTGGTGTTTTAACTATTTTCTACTGAAAATATAAAATATAGATCATCTTAGCAATGTCTGAAGAAAATACTGATTTTTTTTTTTTTTTTACACTGATTCTTATTAGCTGAGGTAAGATCTGGTTTCCTAGCATAAAGCATAACATAAAAAACAGAAAAGAGCCACTGTGGAAGATTATTAAATTAGTCTGAGCATTTAAAAATAATTAAGTCTGGCTGGGCACTGTGGCTCATGCCTGTAAGCTTCAGCCTATGAAGCGGCCTGGGCTAGGGATTGCGGTTTGAGTCCGGCGGGACCTGTAGCGAGACCTAGTTCCCAAAAAAATAGCTGGGCGTGGTGGCGCGTGCCTATAATCCCAGCTACCTGGGAAGCTGAGGCTGGGGATTGCTTGAGTCTCTGGTACCCCGGGCAATGAGAGCCTGTGGTTCCACAGGCCAAAATAGCAAGACCTAGTCTCAAAAATAAATAAATAAATAAATAAATAAAAATAAAAATAATTAAGTCTTCTGTAACCAGAAGCTAAAAAAGGGTCACTGTTAAAGTTGTAGTTCATACCAAAAATGAAACCATTATAGTCTATTTTTCTGCCTCTTGTTAGAAATGTGCTCAGTGTAACATTGAAATTGTAATTTAAATACATAAGCAAGTAAATGAAAGAGAACTAAAAAAATGAAGACAGCATCAAAATGCTTCTGAATTCATTGGCATGGCAAGCACCATGTGAGGCAGGTTAGCAAGGCCAAGGTTGTGCTTGCTTGGGTGTTGTTCACTTACCTAAGTGGCTGTGACCTTTAGGCATCTTTGGAGTTGCCTATATATTTCCATATCCTGACACTTTGTTCCATGAATTTGAGGTCATTCTGAGTAGCATTTTTTTTCCTAACCTCTAAGCTGTTATCAGAATCCAGTAGCTGTCATTTATTCCTCTCTAATGCTCTAATTTATGCACAGATGGATACACTGTCCCCATTGATTAGTTGAATGAAAGTCACTAAGAATGTAAATGGGATACTAACATTCTAGTGTGTAAGTTTTATGTTCATGTATCCACATTCAAATGTATAACTAAGAGTTGTATTGAACCAGAGAGGTGGGTGGTGGTACTGCTCTAAGTACAACTGGCTGGAAGACATAATGTTCCTGCAGGATGATGAGAAAAACAGGCTGAGTTGGGAGTCCTGCTGTGACCTTTCAGAAGCAGGGGAGGTGGGGGAGGACACTCTACATCTAGTCCAGGGAATAGGGACTCCCCTGGGAGGATTTGGTCTCTAGTATGTTGGGCTACCACCTCACAGAAAAAAAATGTGCATGGAAAGAAAATCAGTAACTCTCCCCAGGTATTGGGATTTAAGTACATTTTGGTGCCAAGATAGAAACAAAGGAGAACTTAGGGAATGGAGAGAAAGAAGAAAACAGAAACTAGAAAGCTGTCTGAGCCTTGACCCTTACCCATCCCATCTCTGAATGTCACGTGTTCTCATGTTCTCCTGGAGAGTGATGCACGTCTGCCCTGAGTGTGGCTCTCTGTGTACAGAGGGGTCTCTGGTTCTGGAAACCTGCTCACTTGGGGTTGGCAGACATGAGTCACAGACCTGTGCTCCTCCTCCAGGTGATGATAACGGAAAGAAGGCCAACAACCCCAATCACTGCAACTGTATCATAGACCAGATCTTCACAGGTGGGCTGCAGTCTGATGTCACCTGCCAAGTCTGCCAGTAAGTGCCGGGTCTCCGCATGACATCCAGCATTCTGTCTGTGCTGTCCAGAACCTAGTTCTCTTAGAATGACTCCACCCTGGGTGCTGCTTACTGAGCAGTACATTTAGTATGTACTGAGAAGTTTTATGTGTTTTGGATTCTCAACTGTAATGTTTAGTCTGCACCTCCCCAGCTGTACCCTTGGAGATGTGTCAGCTGCTGTGGATCTTCTGCTGCAGCAATCAGATGAGGAGCAGATGTGCTCTTTAAAGCCTTGGTGTGTACTGAGATAGGAGTGCCTGCAGGACTGATGTTAGAGAAACTGCAGGTCCCCTTGGGTGCTGAGGGTCACCAGGACAATGTCCCACAGGTGTGCAGCCCTTGGCCAATGAGTGACCCTTTCTGCTGCTCATACCCGGGGGGAGTCTGCTTTGAAGCTTTTCCCCAAAGCTCTGCATTCTTCATTGTGCTTGACACCGGGAACCACATGAAAGAACCTTGGAGAAGGAAAGGACCTCAGGTTTTTGACATGTGCTCCAAAATGTCTTAATTTTAATTTATTTTATGATTTCTCTTTTCATGCCTCTAAGTAGTGCCCTTAAGTATTTGTAGGTAAAGTTTCCAAGTTTGGAGTGCAAAGCTTTTAGTGCTAGGAGGAGCTCCATTGACTATGAAGTTAGAAGAACCCTCCCATTCTGCTTCGTGCATGCTGAAGTTTTTTATGGTTTCAGTTTTTTAAAACCCCCGCTTGTGATCCACAAAGATGATTTCACAAACTATGGTGGATTACCACTTGCACTTGTATAGATTAGACCAGACATTGCAAAAGTTTTGCCTGTGAGTGAACAGAGGGATACAGATCCTGTTAAATAACATTCACCATAGCACTGGGCAGTTTAAACTCACAATTTTAAATAACCTCTTTGTTGGTTGTGTAGACTGAATTTGATTACCTGGTGTTTATGTTCTACCTAATAGCTATGATAGATTTCCCAATCAGAATTTTACTTTCGTATATTTTAAAATAAATCTCTAGATAGGAACTGGACTTGTTAACTAGAGCACAAACTGCAGCAACTATGGCTGGGAGGTGTGGATGCTTATGTACCTTTAGCTGTGGCTGTCACCTGGGGACACTGTCCTGGTGACCCTCAGTACCCGAGGGGACCCACAGTTTCTCTAGCATCCGGGCACTCCTATCTCAATACACGCCAAGGCTTTAACCAGCACTCATGCTCCCTATCTGGTTGCTGCAGCAGAAGATCCACAGCAGCAGGTCCCTGGCAGACAGCACAGTTCAAGGTGCTGCTGCGGTAGATCCCTCAATTCAGGACTCCTGGGCATGGGACTGGGAATTTAAATGTTTCCAAAAATCCTAAAATGATCGTTTGGGTGGTCTTTGGGTCCAGGCATCATTGTTTTACAGAGTACACCTTAGCTGTACGTGGTTCACACACTGTCCTCCATGGGACCGTGCAGGGTGTGAACTCAACTTTTCTGACCGAGCTTCACTTGGACAAAGGGCAGAACTGGAAAGGTGTGATGTGCCTGCCAGTGGTGCCTCTAGCACTGTCTGTGGACGTCAGTTCTCAGGTGTGTTTTTATCTCCTTTTGCTTGTAGTGGTGTGTCTACCACGATAGACCCCTTCTGGGACATCAGTTTAGATCTGCCTGGCTCTTCCACTCAGTTCTGGCCCCTGAGCCCAGGGAGTGAGAGCAGCGTGGTGAATGGGGAAAGCCATGTGTCAGGAACCACCACACTCACAGACTGCTTGCGAAGGTAAGAAACCTGTCTGTACTGCTGGGAGAAAAAAGTCTTTCCTTGAGGCAGTTAATCTCCTTGCCTTGAGATTGTTCCGAGAAGTGGTTGACTAGAGTAATTTAGTCCTAAATTCAGGTCCATCAGTACTTCCTTTCACATGTCGAATATAGAATATGAGAAGAGATAGGACAACAGATGGGCCACAGTTGGTGCCAGTTGCTCACTCTAGTTTGTTGGAGTTTTGCGGGATGGCTGGCTGTTTCTGTTCCTGCCCACCAAGGAGGATGTAAGATCATGGCTCCTTCCCCACTCCTCCTCCTATGTGAATCAACAGAGAGGCAGATAACAAAACTTGAACTTCCTCATCTTTTAAGGTGGCTGATAATCTATAACAGTCTGCTCTGAGAAGGACCGCCTCTCCTGTGGGTGATGAAAACATCTGTGGTGTTTTGAAATTCTGCTCATACTTCAGTTGTCCAGCTACAACATCAGTTTAGATAAGTGATGAGGTTTGGCATGTAACTGCTACAGGATGTATTTAAGTAGCTATCACATAGAGCTGTGGCACGACCAAGCCCCTTCCTAAACTTGCTTGTAATTAAGCTTAAGTATTTTATCACCTTTATTTTCTTCTATTTATACTAAATAGAAGTCACTGCAGACAAGTCTTCATTGGGTGGAAATGTTTTTTATCTTGTGTAGTCAGCAAGCTCAGACGTACGTGTTGAGCAGTTTAAAATACAGGAACCTTCTTACACTAATACGTCCAGATAGCGTGGTGAGAGGCCACTTGTAGGCTCATGTGTGTTTGTTTGCATTTACCAGATCTGAGTTCCTGAAAGGTTGCAAACAACAGAAACCAGCTCTGGTTAACTTAGAGGTATGGGGTGGTTCATAGAATCACTGGGAAGACTTAGAAAACAGTCCGGGCACGGTGGCTCGTGCTTGTAAGCTTCAGCCTATGAAGCGGCCGGGGCTAGGGATCGCGGTTCGAGTCCCTCCTGGGGCCCGTAGCGAGACCTAGTTCCAAAAAAATAGCTGGGCGTGGTGGCGCGCGCCTGTAACCCCAGCTACCTGGGAAGCTGAGGCTGGGGACTGCTTGAGTCTGTGGTACCCCGGGCAACAAGAGCCTGCGGTTCCACGGGCAAAAATAGCGAGACCTAGACTCAAAGAAAAAAAAAAAAAGACTTAGAAAACAGGATCAATATCAAGAGGGCAGATCAACATCTGAAAACACTCAGCACCCTGCTGGTCAGGCTGCCCCCAGGCTGCAGTTGTTACTGCACCTGGTGCGTCTGCTCCTTTAGCGTAGGTGATCCAGAGTCCTCCTGGTCATGAACAGGTGGTATGCCCACCTTGCCAGATGGGAGGAGGAGATGCATGGCCCCTGTGTGAGACCTCTGTGAAGGAAGGTGTACCCTGCCTCCCACTGGGGGAGGAGAGATACTTGAGCAGGTATGGGAGTTGACTTCTTTTTCGCTAATTCCTTTATGTTGAAACCAAGTTCCCACCATGTCTAACAATGTGGGACTTACTCAGTACCTTTATTCTGCAGTTGAAGCAGATTGGTTGATGTATCCGGTGGCAGCATTTAACATAGGTTGGCAGAGAGGAGACAAGGATTGGGAGACAAGTGTACTTTATCTGTGGGCACTGTATGTAGAAAGAAAAGTGGAAAATAGACATTTCTACAAAAGTCAAAAGCAAGAAAACACCAAGAGATGTCTGTTGAGCTTCTCACACTGCATTGGTGTAGTTTGCCTGTATTGATTTGAAAGATGTATATTCAAGAAGCAGTGAACTTAATGATCCTTTGCTGAACTGAATGATGGGCAGAAGCAGGTGAATCCGTTTACAAAACACCTGATCTGACTTGACAAGCTGCCTGACAGTGCAGGTCAGGGAGCTTGAGCCTTATTAAAACGCATTCTCGGGAGAGTTGTTTCACTTACCTACAGGGAGAAAGGTACTTGGGGTCTCTGGTGTGCTCTCTTACTAGGTTTGTTGTCCACAGAGCTAACCTCCACCACCTGTAACTGCTGTAAACTTCAGGATGCTTACTTGAGGGACAGGCAGATCCTGCTGCCTCACTCTGGGCGAGCATTGGACTTGGAGGTCTGAAATCAGGAGTTTTTACTGTGTGCACAGTTTCCTTTGCCAGTAGTGATGTGGGTGTCTTGATGCCTGGCTCTACTGTCCTCAGGACCATCTGAGAGAGCTACTGTAGAGTCTCTTGGAGAAGCAGTGCTGGTCCCTGACAGTTTGACAGTGCAGCAGACGCAGTTTTGAGCTGGAAAATTGGGTCATAGAATACTGACAACTCTATGTATATTAATTTGGTATTTGGTCAGCATAACTGCCTTGGTTTTTTTTTTTTTTTTTTAAGTGACTAGGTCTTGCTATGTTGTCCGGGGATTGTCTTGGACCCACAGACACAAGTGATTCCTAGCCTCAGCCTCCCAGGTAGTTGGGGTTAGATTAGAGGCGCATGCTTTCATGCCCTGGTACCTTGATGTTTGTTTTGGAGGTTTTTTTAAATATTTCCATACTATTTCCCAAACCAGGATCCAAACTAAGTGCACATCATTGACTGGTCTTGTTATCTCTCAAATCCATAGACTTTTAGTTCCCTTCTTTTCTTTCCTCAGTATGTTGAAAAAACAAGGCCATTGAGAAACCTCTTCACTCTGGCTTTGCATTTACAGGTTCATTCTTGCATGGTGCATGAAATTGCTCAGATAGCCTTTTCTGGCCTCCCTCCACCTCCAGGCATTCACCAGGTCTCCATATGTCCTCTTTTGGGCTTCTCACAGGTCAGGTAGTGTCGGCTTTGCTAAGGAGGGACATTGTCTTGCATGAGGCAGGACAACAGTTCCAAAGGATGAACAAGGGTTTTCAGACTTGGGTGTGAAAAGATTGAACCTTTCCTTTTTTAGCCTTAAAACTTTAAAATTTTGCATACACTACAGTGAATTTTTTGTCTTAGGAATTGTTATCTTTGGTAGCTACCGCCTGTGCCAAAAATATTTACCAGTTTACCTGGGCAGTCTATCTTGTGATTACTATTTAAAAAACTACCATGTGCCCTTTTTTTTTATTAAACTTTTACTTTGAGGTAGTGGTCATTTCCTGTTGTAAGAAACAAGTCATTTCAGCCGTGCTTGGTGGCTTGTGCCTGTAAGCTTCAGCCTGTAAAGCAGCCGAGGCTAGGGATTGCAGTTCGAGTCCCACCTGGGGCCCGTAGCGAGACGAGACCTAGTTCCAAAAAATAACTGGGCGTAGTGGTGCACACCTGTAATCCTAGCTACCTGGGAAGCTGAGGCTGGGGATTGCTTGAACTGTGGTACCCCGGGCAACGAGAGCCTACGGTTCCATGGGCAAAAATAGCGAGACCTAGTCTCAAAAAAAAAAAAACGGGTCATTTCCTGCCGGGCATGGTGGCGCATGCCTGTAAGTGGCAGCCTAGGAATCCATGGCCGGTGCCAGGGATTGCGGTTTGAGTCCCACCGGGGGCCCATAGCGAGACCTAGTTCCAAAAATATATAGCTGTGCGTGGTGGTGCACGCCTGTAATCCCAGCTACCTGGGAAGCTGAGGCTGGGGATTGCTTGAGTCTGTGGTACCCCGGGCAACGAGAGCCTGCGGTTCCATGGGCAAAAATAGCGAGACCTAGTCTAAAAAAAAAAAAAAAGAAAGAAAGAAATGGTGGTTCAGTATCATGGCCAGGATACTGATGTCCACGCAGTCATAACGCAGAGAACATCCATCCCCAGAGAGTCCTTCATGCCATACCTGCTTTCCCACCACCACTGCCTCCTCACCCCTGGCCACCAAGAGCCTATTCTCGATTTCTGTAAACCCACATTTCAATAATGGAACATGAGTGGAATCATCTGTAACTTTGGAGATTGGCTTTTGTCACTCATAAATTCTGTGTGTGTGTGGGGTGTGTGTGTGTGTGTGTGTGTGTGTCTCCGTGTGTGTCTCCCCCTATTTTTCCCTGTAGAACCGCAGGCCTCTCATGGGGGTGGTGGGGGGGTGGTGTGTGTGTGTGTTTGTCTCTGTCTGTCTGTCTGTCTGTCTGTCTAGGTCTCACTATTTTTGCCCGTGGAACTGCAAGCCTCTCATTGCCTGGAGTGCCACAGACTCAAGCAATCCCCAGCCTCCCCAGGTAGCTGGGATTGCAGGCGCGCGCCACCGCGCATCCATGAGTTGTTCCTTGTTAGGGCTGAGTAGTAGTCCACAGGTCTACACCCTACAGCATGTTGGACTGTTTGCCTATCAAGGTCTAGGCTGCTTCCCATCTGGGGCTGTTACAAGTAAAACTGGTATCAGCAGTTTTGTGTGTGTGAATGTATGCTTTCATTTTTCTGGGGCAAATTTGATTAAATTGTCTTAAGGTATCTACAAGATCATTACTTTTTTATCAAAATTTTCACTACAAATTTTAAGGTAAGTATTTTTGAAAGTGATAGGGAGAGAAAGAAAAAACTATTTCTTGCATTGTGAAATTAGAAATCTCTGTTTTGTTTTTGGTAGAGAAATGAACCCTTTGAAAGTGATAAAAATACCTCTTTTTCACTCCTTACCTTTTACCTCTTCCATCTATTTTACCTAAACCTGTGTTTTAAAAAACCTTGTAGATTTACCAGACCAGAGCACTTAGGAAGCAGTGCCAAGATCAAATGTAGTGGTTGCCATAGCTACCAGGAGTCCACCAAACAGCTCACCATGAAGAAGCTGCCCATTGTGGCCTGTTTTCACCTCAAAGTAAGTTTTCCAGAAAACAGCCTCTGGTGCTTACTCAATTTTGGGTCTCCAATATAGGTTAGAGCCAATGGTTTGGGAACAGAGTGCTTTTGTAATTGAGTGGGCTCGGCACCAAGCATTGAAGAGACAAGAGGATAATGAACTAGAACCCGTTTCCTGTCTGTTGCCTGAGGGGGTCTGTTGTAAATGAAAGGAACTGGATTTTCAAATGACAACTAGGATGTAAGTTGCAGACTCTGCTAGGGAGGAAGGTTTTCATTAGGTTTTATAATGTTTTATAATTTTATAGAATTCCTGTCCAAATTCTTCCTCCTCTCTGTTTTGTTTCTCTTTCTTTGAAAAGCAAAGACCCTGAATATTATGATTTAGTTGGGGGGTGGGGGGGCAGGTTTTTTCTGTAAAGGTTCAAATAAATATTTTGAGCTTTGCAGCTACATACAATCTCTGTTTCACAGTCTCCTGTGTTTTATTTTATAATGTTTTAAAAATATAAAAAGAAAAAAAGTCAGTCCTAGCTCACCAGCTGGATTTTGGGACCCCTGATCGAGTCAAAAGGAATGTCTTGTTTGGTCAGAGGAACCAAATGTTTGCTTTCACTATTGCCAATTACAGATATTGTTTTCTAAAATCTTGTGCTTTGTACATTCTGTTATGGGTTTATTTTTTGTATGCCTTTGACCCTTCACATTGTTTCAAGATATGACTTAAACCCCAAGAGCCCCAAGAGTTAGATTTTTATGGATTATTAATATATGATATTGTACCTGTAAGCTGTGAATGTGGTAAAAACGCAACACAGAAAGCAAATGAAAAGTCCCAGACAGAGAAGCATGTGGTGGAGTTCTTTACATCTTCCATTTTTTCCTCTTCCTTTTCTCCCCATCTTTCCCATTTCTGTAGCGATTTGAACACTCAGCCAAACTGAGGCGGAAGATCACCACCTATGTGTCCTTTCCCTTGGAACTGGACATGACCCCCTTCATGGCATCCAGGTACGAACGGGCTTACTGGCTGGGTCTGCGGTGGGTGTTTGACTCTGTTAGGTCCGTGGTTGTCACAGGGCTCTGAGAAGATGGGGATAATGCTGATATAACCCCATCTGCTAAAACCTACCTAGCTTAAGGCACACTTTAATACATTGTTTTTGCTCAGGTATACATAGTATCTCAACTTTACATTTTCCTTAGAAATCCTTTATCAGTTTTCAGACTTGGAAAGTTGTCAAGGTAAGATCACAGTGAGAACAGTATTTTTAGCTGGTTAAATTTACTTTGGTTACAGATAAACTTAGTTGATCTTGCAGTTGGAGATTCTACTTCTCGTTTTCACATCTTTGTGTCATAGATAGATCACTTGTAATCTACACTCCCCCAAAACCATGACACTCACTGAGAAACACACATTACCAAAGGCTTGGTGGCTTCAAGTAGCAGATGCTTATTTTTTCATGGTTCTAGAAGCCAGGAACCTGAAGTCAGGGTGCAGAGGCAGAGCCATGCTTCCTTGGAAGGGTCTGGGGAAGGTCCCACTCCTTGGGAGGTGCAGCAAGTAGAACTGGTGGCTGGACTCCATGCCAAGGCAGTTTACTTAGCCAACCTGACCCTAGTTTCATCATCTCAGTTTGGAGATAAGCTGTCTTAAAAGAAGAGATTTTGGAGGAACTGAAAATCATGCACAGAACCTCCCTAGCACAGGTCTGACGTGTAGGCCCCTAGTGATAAGTGGTATTAGCACTATCATTACATTCAAGTACTGGGTCTCTGGCTGATGATTACATGATACTGAGTTTGTGGCTGTTTGTTACAGCAAGGAGAGCAGGATGAATGGACAGTACCAGCAGCCCACGGATAGCCTCAATAACGATAACAAGTAAGTGGTGCCTTGTGGTGCAAGGCTCAAGTACCTGTGGTGTGAGCTGGGGGATCATACTTCCCAGGAGCCCCACCAGCCTGTCTCAGACACAGCTGTGTTTATGAGTGACTGTGGTGGCGCTCTCGTTCCTTTGGATCACTCACTGGCTTCCTGCCTTGCTGTCCACATGTCTGCATCCTAAATGGTCCCTCCTGTTGGGGAACCTGAATTTTCTGGTTACTCTCTGCCTTTCCTTACTATTCTCCCTGCCTCATTGTGATAGGGAAGGTGAAAGGGTAAATGTGTCACAGTCCCTACCAGCTCCACTTGCTGTCACCATTTCCACTAACTGCAACAACGCAGCTCAAAACTGAGTGGGCAGACTTCTTTGCAACTATATCTCGGGTTTTAGTTCCTAGGGTGCTGCATCTTGGATCAGCAAGGCACCCCTTGCTGTGCAGGTTTTGAACTGCAAGGGCATTTGGTTTTTGATGGTGATAAAGTTCAGCCTTCTGCTTCTCTCTCCACTCCTTTCCTCCAAAACTAGGTACTCCTTGTTTGCCGTTGTTAACCACCAAGGGACTCTGGAGAGTGGCCATTACACTAGCTTCATCCGGCAGCACAAAGACCAGTGGTTCAAGTGTGATGACGCCATCATCACCAAGGCCAGCATCGAGGATGTGCTGGACAGTGAGGGGTACGTCTCTGTGGTGCCTGTTTCCCGCTTGTACAGCCTAACCCAGTAGTTGCTGGAGTGCTGAGGCCTATGTGGCAGCAGTTGTCAGGGGCCAGTGTGTTGGGCCAGGCATACTGAGCTGATGCTGTCACCCAGAGGTTGGGCTTGTATTTTAATGACAGCATGTACAGAACTCCTCACTTCTGTGAAAGCTCTTTTCTCCTTTATCGTTTTATTCCTTCTTGGCTTCCTTCATTGGCCTTGCCAAGGCCTTGTTTTTGAGCCCCAGGGATGAGCCCTCCGAGCTCTGAGGCATCTGGACTTTGTATTCCAAGCAATGAGGCCACCCCCCTTGACCTTATCCATAGTTGTGTTTGGGAGGATAGAATTGCCAGTGAGGAGTGTGGGTGGGGCTGGGTTTAGGTTGGACCCCCACTATGGAAGTCCTACCAAAAAATAGCCCCATCCCCAAAAGCAGTGGGAGTCACGGATATAAAGGCCAGGCTCCAGAGCCATGTGGTAGGCAGCACCTATGGGGCCGACAAGCTGGAGTGGCTTGGGCATTGGGTGGGGGCCTGTCACCACCATGTTTTGGGAACTAAGATCCAAAGCCATCCCACCAAGAGGTGATGGCAGAGCTCACTGGCAATTCTGTGTAGAGGCCATGGTATTGGTGTTCTCAGTTTGGGGTGGGCTGGTTCTTTGTGACTTCTCAGAAATTTGAATGTAAGCGTGCTTCCTGTCTTCCCCTCTGCAGATACTTACTGTTCTATCACAAACAGTTCCTGGAGTATGAGTAGCCACAGCTCATCAGAAAAACGAAGGCAGTGAGTTGGCAAGTCTCACAAAATGATCCCCAACTTCCCGAACGTCATAATTCTGCCACACAGAAGCACTCTCGAGAGCATGGGGTTCTCTGCAGCTTGAGTCCCAAGGAGTCATCACGGTTGGTGCCCAGAATGGTGGTGTTTGAATGGACAAACCCCATGCTTGGAGAACAGCCCCAGGAACCACACACCAGAACAAAGTAGATGAAGGGTGTGCTCTGAGTGGGAGGAGCAGAGTAGATGTGCACGAGCGCATCTCTTGTGCTCCTCAGGAAAAAGGGGGCACACAGCAGGGGCCACCTGGCCTTGTGTTCCCATTCAGCCCACACTAAGTTGAGTCCAAACAGGTGCCAGTCCGTTTTAAATTATGGGCCCATTAAGGCAGCAGAGTAGGAGAGACAAAGGTAGTAAGGACAAAGTATCTTTCTCTATGTGAGCTTATAGTATTAAATATATATCATAATGGAACTCTTAGCCTCCATTCTGTCTGCAGATAGAAACAACCCCTTCCCCCACCCCCCTCCACCCCAATCCTGTGGGACTAAAGACACTAGAGTTTCCTAGCATGTCTGTTCTGCAGGTAACTTAGCATCAAATTGCATGTGGACGCATCACCCTGGTGTTCTCTCAGTTTTCAAGAAATAAGCATTTTTCTTATTCCTCCCCTTTTCTCCATTTCCACAATCATGATTTTCATAAATGTAATGGTAGTAATGTGAAAGAATTACTGAGTTTATACTGAAATTTAGATTATTTCTCCTTTTTACTCGAGAATGAATCTTGCTTTCTAATTGGTGCTGGTTGCCTCCTCCCCTGTCCCTTGCCTTCCCTTCTGGAATCATCTGTGTCCAGGTTACAGCTGGTGAGTGCAAACAGAAGGGTCAGGCTACAGCTATCAGTGTCTGTCATATTAATCTTTTGAGTATATGATGCATTTTTAATTGGTTTTATTGTTTCCCTTCCTCATATTTTCTTCCTGGCTACCTGTGCCACTAACTGTACATAACTGGTGGCTGGTATGTCAAACTGAAGCTGTAATGGCTTCCAGTGGAGACTGGATTACATTGCTCAGTGCATCTGATGCTTTACATTTAGTGTTGTTTCAGTTACAGGAAAAGGAATAAAAAGTGACTTTGTGACAGCTTGTTGGCAGAGCTGATGAAGGAGATGGAACAATAGAGTTGTTCCTTGTAAGATAACTTGCATGCATCTATCTGTTCAAACCTAAACTAAGATTGTTTGTACATTTCTGAGAAATTACAACCTAGACATGTGGAGGAGGAAAAGTTGTTTTGTGTTGTTTGTGAACAGCCCACTTTCAAACTGTGTCTGTCTTGGGGGCCTGGCTGCATCTGAACAGAGTCAGCACAGTTATTTCTTCAAGGACCAGGTAGTAAATACTTTAGCCTTTGTGGAGTCATATGGTCTCTGCCATAGAAAATACAAAACAAGCACTCATGACTGTGTTCCACTAGAACTTTGTGGACACTAGCTTTTAATTTTACATAATTTTCACGTGTCACAAAATACTCATTTTTTTGGTGCCCTCTTAAAAAACATGTAAGCTATTCTTAGCTGACAAGCCATAGAAAAGCAGGCAGTGAATGGGGTTTAGCTTATTAGCTAGTTAGGAGGGGGGGGTAATAATGGCAGGAGTGGAGTACTGCCACTCTCTGGAAAGTACTGGAACACATATACAGTGATCATGTACAGCCAAATCCTTAAGCACTTGCTCAGTTCATTCTCAGTTGTGTTTTTGCACTTTGGGACATTAAATTTTAAAGCATTATAAGACAGCAGCATTATTAGCAAAACAGGAGGGGATGCAAATTTTCAGAAGTAGCCCCCAGTGCCCAAGTTGTATATGTGACTGGGCCATGAAGACTTCTTCATGAGGAGAGGTTCTCTTAAAAGGAACACATCTCAGGAAAACTGACTTAAATTGACCTACAACTAGTCTTTTTCCTTTGTTTTGTTCGTGGTCTCTCCTCATGTGCAGAGGGGGGCAAGGGAGCCGTGTGGACCTTGGATTTCCTAGCAGCTTGGCTGTGGTAGGGTGATCCCCACATCTCCCTCCTCTGCACCCATCCCTCCCCACTCCTGTTCAAGGGCTTAGCAGCTCCCAGGTGTGAACATGAGGGTTAGATAGTGAGGCTGCATTAAGTTTTTATAGGCATTATCTTCAACTCTCATATCCAAATTCTTTATGTTTGGTCCCTTTAGCAGCAGCATTCTCAGCATGTACTTATGTTCTGATCACAGAGCACTTCTCAACACTAAAGAGACCGTGGGGAACTTCCCTCATGTTGGTGTATTTGAAATGACATGTATTCCCAAGATCTGATGGCTGTCTTTGTGTTAGTTGGCACTGAAACAAGTGAACTTTCCCTCCTCAAATGTCTGAAGTGAGAGTTTTGGAAGTGCACTGGGAGAAGTGGGTGCAGGGCAGGGCAGTGGACACTGCCAGCCTGAGTGGACACTCCTATGGGCATCACAGCATCCCAGGACCTCCCTGCAACAGTCCGTCCCCCCCTCCCCGCAACACTGTCCCCTCACTCTTGTACCTTGGCTTGGTGTGTATACCTTACTTTGTGTAAATTTGCCGTTCCTTTGACAGTTCAAGTGACTGTTTTGTTTACTATAACTTTGAAATCAAAAATTGTAAGAATGATTCCAATGACTGTGCTGTGGATTTTATTACCAAGATGTTTACACCTTCCTTTTACCTGCCTTTTGAGGAACTGTTTGACTCTAAACCCCTTCCTTAATGGCTTGTAGTCTTTCCTATGTCATAATAAAGCTACACTTTATTCTGAAAACTGAATTACTCCCCTTATAACACGACAGCAGAAGAGAGGCCCTTAGGCTGAAGAACCTGCCCAGAATCTCCCTCCAGGCAGGCCCTTCAGCTCCAGGCCCACAGAATTAGGCAGAGAGCTGTAGTCTGACTCTGGCCAGCCCACAGCCACTGGGTGTGGCAGAGTCCAGTCACCTACTGCTCATTCAACAACTTTTGACAACCCATATGTTGCAGATACTGTTCCAGAGCTGGGGAAGGAAGCAAGATCAGTGTCATATTCCCACAGAGGGTGGGACAGAAACGTGTCAGGTGTGGTATGTGCTGCATACAGGACAGGTAGACGAGCATGACAGCAGACGTGCTTTCTGGGCAGATGGGCAGGGTGGTCTCCCCACAACACAGCTCCACACAGACCTAAATGAGGCTGACTGTGGGTGATGCAGATGAGATTCTACGTGAAAGAAACTACGTCCTTAATGATGGGGAAATGCCAACTGAAAGGGGTGTGGGCATCAGCTCATTTTGTCTACTATTGAGTCTCCCCACACTGACTGCTTTTCTTTATTATAACAGTTTAAGAATCTCAAAGGCTTGTGTAGGCTGGGCACGGTGGCACATGCCTTTAATCACAGCCTACGGAGCGCAAGACCGAGGCTAGGAATCACTTGAGTCCGCGGGTTCGAGACCCTCCTGGGGCAATAAAGCAAGACCTAGTCCCCAAAAAATAGGAGGGCATGGTGGTGCATGCCTGTAATCCTAGCTACCTGGGAGGCTGAGACTGGGGATCGCTTCAGTCTGTTACCGGGGCAACACAGCGAGACCTGGTCTTGAAAAGGCAGCCGGGTGCAGTGGTAGGTGCCTGTAATCCCAGCTACCTGGGAGGCTGAGGCAGGGGATTGCTTGAGGCCACGGGATTGGGACTACCCCAGGCAACATGGTGTGAGACCTAGTTTCAAAGAAAAAAAATATCTCAAAGGCTTGTGGGAGGAGCAGGGTGGAATGTCCTGCCTCTGCCCTGTGTACTGGCCAGCTTCTCACCGAGTAGTGGGAATGCGGCTCCTGGTTTGTGGCCAGCATTTTCCGTCATGGGGTTTGGGGTTCTCCTGCCTGCCACTTCTCACTAATTAGTCATTTTAACCTTCTCTGTGGTATAGACCAGTAATTAAGAGATGGGGTGTGGATTCTGCTTCTGGACCCCTTTAGGCAAGCTACTTCAGCTCTGAGCTTGTTTTTCTTACCTATGAGACAGGGACACCAGTAATACTCCCTAGGACTATTCCATAGAAAAAATGAATCACGAAGTGCTTAGGTCAATGGTTGGCATGTAGTAAGAACTGTACAAATGTTTTATAAGAACCCAAACTTGAGATGTATCAAAACCTGGGGCTCTTTGGGATCTGCTGCTTGTCTTCTGACTAGAAAGGGGGAAAATGTACTAACAAATGGGTGTATGAATTTCCTTGGAGATGCTGGTTTTTCCTGTGCTAAGTCTTTTTTTTTTTTTTTTTTTTTGAGACTAGGTCTCGCTATTTTTGCCCGTGGAACCACAGGCTCTCATTGCCCAGGGTACCACAGGCTCAAGCAGTCCCCAGCCTCAGCTTCCCAGGTAGCTGGGATTACAGGCATGCGCCACCATGCCCAGCTATTTTTTGGGAACTAAGTCTCACTATGGGCCTCAGGCGGGACTCAAACTGCAATCCCTAGCCCCGGCCACTTCATAGGCTGAAGTTTACAGGCACGAGCCACCGTGCCCGGCTCCTGTGCTAAGTCTTTAAATGAAAAAATATCTCAGAAAATTAAGAAGGGAAAGAACAGGATCATTTGTTTGGTAGGTCTGGGCTCTTCCCTGTTTAAGTCCTGCTCTAGGCCTAGACCAAGTGGCTCTCAAGCCTCACTGCCCAATTGGAACCACCTAGGGGCCTAAGATGCCTCTGCTCTGTACCCCTGCCCCTGCCCATGGAGAATCTGATTTAATTGACGTGACATAGGGACTTTTCCAAGAGTTCCGCAGGGATCTAGTGTTCAGATAAGGTTGAGAACCAGAGGCCATCAGGGCCCAAGTATATAATGAAAGTCAAAAGAGCACAGCTGGAGGAAATCTCACCCTTCCCTGTTGCCTTTGTTCCAGAAATAACTTGAGAAACTTCCAAAACCATATCTAACGCAGTGGAATTTATGAGATTGTAAGAAATCAGAGCAATGGAAAACTTTAGATGAAGAAAGTTTCTGAGAGGTGTCATTTGAACTGAGGTTGACATGACAGACGCACCCCCTCTGATCCGAACAAAAGCAAAGGGAAGAGTATTGCTGAAAGAGGGAACAGCAAAACTGCAGGCCTTGGGGCTGGAATAAGAAGGGAAACAACTCTGGGAACAAGGGTGGGTGTGACTGGGAGGTGATGGCCCCATGAAGAGGAGCCAGAGCTGACACTGAGCCAGGACTCTACCACATGGGTCTCAAAGTCCCTTTAAGAGGTTGAGATTTTATTCTATGTCAAGAACAGATGACTGTAAGTGATGAAGAGTTAATGTGATTGATATTTTAAAGAAGTAAAAACTTTGGAATCAGGCTGCCACTGGAGGTAAAAAGAGACAGTTCCTTTGCTAGTGATGAAATCCCAGATCACTTACAAAACCATATCTCTTGCATCTGTCTGTGAGCTGAAGTTGTAGGGTGATAAGCTACCATGAAACCTAAGGAAGGAAGGTACCTGCAGGGACAGAGAAGGTGGGACCCAAGGTGGGGAAGAAGGCAAGAGCCAGTTTGTCATAAGTGGGAGAGCTATGCCCAGCTACCACCTTAGCAAGTTGCTATCAGCTGCTTGTGGCTTAGCTTCGGAGAGTGCAACTTCTGAGAATGGCAAACAAGGAGGGCAGACACCCACTTGTAGGTTCTCCTCCACAGAGGGCCACTGAATCACCATGGAGACAGTATGGGCCAAAGGGGAAAGCAGGAGGGAGCCTCCTCAGGTGGTGTAGGCCCAGGGAAGGGAGAGCACACAACACACCCAGTCTCTTCTCCCCTAACAGCAGCCTTAGGCTGCTTGGGAAAAGGCTGCAGTGCCCGCTACCTCAGAACACAGGTGGAAATCATCTGAGGATGGTAGGAAAGCAAGTACGGTTCCCTGCAGCTGGGGAGCAGGAAACTGTACCGGCCCAACCCATAAGCGGGCTCCTACTCTCCAAGGAGGGATTCTGAGAAGGCCTCTAGTATGAGCATCGGCCTGGCAGGACAGGGCAGGGCCAAGCAGGCTGAGAAGCAGGTAAAACCCAGGAATCTTCACCCTTTCTCTGGGCTCTCCCCGTGTTATCTCTGTGTTCTCCTCACCTGGGTGACACTGCCCCTTTATCTGTGTCTCCAATGCCCAGGTGCACCCACTCACACACACACCCACTGGGCCAGGCATGTACGATCTGGGGGCGGCCACACCACAGATGCAGGTCATAGAGGCTAATGCGGAAGGGTTAAAAACCCTGAAAACTCGCCTTGCAGTCTCGTCTCAGGCCAGTCACATAGGGACATAGGGTCTGTCCTACAATGAGAGGGGACAGGACAAGACAGGCTTCCCACCAAGCAGTGATGACTTGTCCTAAGGGAGAGCGGAAACAAGGAGAAAGCCCTTGCAGAGGCACACTGGGAAAGTCTTGAACAGTAGAGCAGGAATACTGAATCCAACTCCCACCTAAACATCGTTACACGGAGCTGGAGGGGGGGTGGGAAGGAGGGTCTGAAGGCAGTGGGCACTGAAGATAATCACACAATAACCCAAACCCAGCTCAGCTCAGAGCTTGGTGGACTTAGCCCTTCACATTCACCACATGGCAGGAGAAAAGGAGCACCCTGGTTTTCCATGCATACATTTTACCTGCGTTGGTTTCTCTGCTTTCACTCTCTTTCTACTCTTACACGTCTGACATTCCCTGAGAAATTGACCAGACATACTAAAGGGCAAGTGAAAACCACCCACTGTCAGGAGACCATCAAGAGAATCAGATTGAGACATTAGAGGTTGTCAAGCAGGAAATTTTAAATTAAGATTGTTACACTGAGGGTTTGCATGCAAAATGTGGAACATGTGCATGTGTTAGGTGGGGAACGTTAGCAGAGAGATGGGTACTAATAAGGAAGAGCCAGTAGAAATGCTTGAGGAAAAGAAGCCATGGTAATAGAGATGAGGATGCTGTGGTCAGGGCTGTCAGCAGATTCAGTGCAGCAGAGGAAGGAGGCAGTGAACCTGGTGGTCAATAGAATCTACCCTGGTTAAAACACAAATGGAAAAGTGAGGGGTAAGAATGCCCAAAGAATCGAGTCCAGAGCCGTGGGACAATATCAGTCTGAGGAGACAATGGTCACATTTTAAGTAATGGAAAACATCTGACTACAGATCCAAAAATTTGGAGAACCCCAAACAGGATAAATGATGAAACCTAATCAAAACAAAAAACTAAGCACATCATATACAAATTGCTTTAAAAAAAGGGGGGGGATAGAGAAAATTTTGAGAGTAAACGGGGTGGGGGGGCAGGCAGAGGGATGCCCCTTCCATTTCACTCTCCAGCTAATCTTCAGGAGGAGCAAGAAACATATATAACACAAACCCCATCATGAAAACAGGTGAGGGACCAGGTGAAAATCCAGCCCACAAGCCTAAGCTGGACACAGCAGAGGGACAATTAAAAAAACCAATCCAGGTGAGACAGGAGAAACACCTGTAGAAATACAATATCATGAAGCACACCTATGCGCTCACCAGGTCTGGGAGACCCAAGACCTCATTTAGGAGATGCCTAAGAAACTGGGTACCCCTCCCCCACTCTTGGGGGCGTGGCAGTTAAAAACTGGCAGAGAAAGCAGCTGGGGGAGGATTTGCACTAGAAGCAGAACCACTTGAAGCTGATAGCTCAGAGGTTTTGGGCACCTGGAGAAGGATATGGGAGTGGGGCCTTCTGGAGAGGAGAGAAGAGAATGGCAGGCGGGTAGAGTACACTGACCAGGTTGGGCAGAAGCCCCTTGGAAGAGTGAGCTGGTGGTGGCAAGGAGTCATGGTGGTCAGAAGAAGAGTGGCCAGTATGGAGAGTGTGACATCGCAGCAAGGTGGCCTGGAAAGCTGGTACCTGACGATGGCCAGGAATTTGGAAAGCTGATTTGTACATCAGCAATTGTTTGAAGAAGTTTGAAGCACTTTGAAGAAGCGGAGTAGCTTGGGATACTGGAGAGAGAAGAAGAAAAGAGAAGATGCCATAGAAAGACTGGACTTTGCAGAGTGCCAACCTCTGAGGTTTGGGGGGCAAAGGGACACCATCTTGAACTGTGTCTTTGGGACCTTTGGGACTGAGAATGGTGACTGGGGTAAGATAACTGCCACTTGTGGCTTTAAGGACTTTTTGTTTTCCCTGTTGAACTCCCTTGTTAATAAAATCCCTTGTTAAACTGCATTTTAGGTGGCAACTGTTATGTGCAGGTGATACGGACCTGGGGCTTGTAAGTGGGAGGCTTTTGCCTCCTTTTCAACCTGATTTCACCTTCTAGGAGAGCAAAGCACCCCTCCCCACACTACGATAGAGGAAAGGAAGGCCAAAGATTGGGGGCATTGGCCCCACAGCAAAGCTGCAAACTGAGGCAGAGGAGATAGTCTACAATGGCCAATCACAAATGCCTGTATCCACAGAGAAACCTCACCGGCACTGGCAGGGGGGGAGACCTCCTCAATCTGACGCCAGAACCATAAAGTAAAGCAGCAAAACAACAGAGATGGGATTGGAGAAGACAGCCTCCAATGAGAAAGCATGGAAAGACCACAATGGAAAGACCACAATATAGACTGCCTGCCACGCAAACATAAAGACTGAAAACCTACCAGCAAGGCTCGCCTGGCTCCAAGAACACAAAACCTCACCCAATGAAAGAACACTACCACAGGAAAGAGAGACTAATGGACTTAACACAGACTAGCAAAAACAGAGTGGGGTGTGAGAGAATGGAGGGGGCACCTGAGGGAGGGTGGGGGAGGTAGCCTAAAAACCATTTACTGGGGTTGTGGTTTAAAGAATAAAAAAAATTTTTTTAATGTACATTAAAGTAAAAAAGAAAAGGCCAGTTATTAAAAAATTTTCTTTGAGAGAAAACCTTATTTTGAGCCTCAAAAATGGGAATTTCAGCAGATGTCGGAAAACCACACAACCTGAGATCATGGAGTAGCGGCTTTAAAACTGAAAGGGGAAAAACTGGCAAAACAAAATTCTATATGTAGGGGAAAAAATTCTAAAAATGAAAGAGAAATAGAGATTTCTTTCAAACAACAGAAACCGAGAGAATACATTATCTTCAGGCCCATACCACAGAACATTACAGGAAGTTCTTCAAATAGAGGAAATGAGATACCAACCAGAGCCTGGGATCTACCCAAAGGATGAGGACTTCCAGAAAAGGTAAAAATTAAAGACATTGCTTTTCTTATTTTTAGGTGCTCTAAAAAATGCTGCATTTCTAAAGCAAAAATATATTGTGAGTTTATAGAATGTCTACTAGTAGCATATACAGTAATAGCATGAAAGATAGGGAACTGGATGGGGCTGTCATAAGGTCCTTACATGAAATGGGAAGGGGCATAGTCCTGAGGGTGAACTTGTATACTGTAATTGTTTATATAAGTGCAGGTTGCAAACAATCTGTATACAGATTGTAAACAACCATTCAAAAGCTTTTTTTTTCTTTTTTGAAGACTAGGTCTCGCTATTTTTGCCTGTGGAACTGCAGGCTCACGTTGCCTGGGGTACCACAGACTCAAGCAATCCCCAGCCTCACCTTCCCAGGTAGCTGGGATTATAGGTGCGCGCCACCACGCCCAGCTATTTTTGGAGGACTAGGTCTTGCTATGTGGCCCCAGTGGGACTCAAACCGTGATCCCTGGCCCCGGCTGTGGCTTCCTAGGCTGCCACCTACAGGCATGCGCCACCATGCCCGGCTCAAAAGCATTTTAAGAGGCACAAATAAAAAAGATCAGTGTTCAGAGAAACACAGAATAGAGTGGTGGTTACCAAAAGGTGAGGAGAGGGAGGAGTAGTATTGATCAAAGGGTCCAGACTCCCAGTTATAAGACAAACTAAGGTGCAGCCTGTCTGCTACAGCTAACAATACTATATTCTAGACTTGGAAGTTGCTAGGAGAGTAGATTATGGATAGTCTCACCATAAAGAGGAAACAACAATTCTGGCGTGGGGATGGAGGTGTTCATTAATGCTATGACAGTAATCATTTTGCAATGTATAAATGTATAGAATATTTGAGTTGTGTATTAAACAGGGTGTTATATGCCAATTATGTGTCAGTAAAACTGAAAAAAACAAAAACAGTGTTAACAGGTAGTGAAGGAGGGTTGGCAAGTTATAGCCCATGGTCCAAATCTATTTTTAGACTCCAACCATCCCATTTGTTTACTACTTGTCTACAGCTGCACTGATGCTACAATAGTGGTAATCGTAATTGATGAGTCATTGTGAGTAGTTGCAACAAAAACTGATGGTCTACAAAACCGGAAATATTGCCATTTTCAGAAGAAGCTTGCTGAGTCTGGGTCAGGGGACGAGGTGTTAAGGGAGAAGCTGGTTGAGGTTAGTGCAGTAACCCAAGTGAGGAGTGAGGGGAACTCAGCAAGACAAGTGACTGGGATCAGAATATATTCTGAAGATAGAACCAACAGGTGGAACATGGATAGGATTGACAGTACTCAAGAGTTTCTGATTTTCTTCCCCACAAGTGAAAGTGATCCCTGTCTTCTCACACACACACACACACACACACACAGAGAGAGAGAGAGAGAGAGAGAGAGACAGAAAGAGACAGAGACAGAGAGAGCAGAGAATACAAAAACACCAGTTGAAAAACATAACAAAACAAAGATTCTTCTTGTCTGATAGGAGCCGGAGTGGGGTACTCCATGTTTTCAGCAGCCCTAACTCCCCATCCCTGAGGTTCAGGTGAACAGAATTCCAAAGCTACAGATCTGGAGGAATAGAAACCCATGTGCCTTGCAGATAAACCTTAACACTGTGCAGCTCCATATCATGGCGTTACTTTGCCAGCACCTGTTATGGGGTTTGGGTGTCAACGGTGTTGGTTGAAGTTCCTTATACTGGGTGTGCTAGTGGGGAATAAGGGCCAAGATGCTGCCATGGGCCAGAACTGGCTGACAGGGATCAGACACTGTCTTAGGTAGTCTAAGTTAAGGTAAAGGAAAATATTAGGCAAATGCCAGCGCAGGTTGGTAGTTAGATATGGTCGACACACATGCAATACACACCACATACATTCACACAGTGCACAGTTGCACACACTATATGTCAAGGGGACTTCAATTTGTAAAGAAAGGTAGGCCTGCCCAGTCCAGTTCTGGTGCTGCCCACATACACACTGAGGGCCTCTCCCCTCTCAGCCTTCTCCCTTCTTTCCTGGTTTTCCCTCCTAAATGGAAGTAACAGGGTCCTAGCGAGTAACCCTGATTTCCCACCCAACACAGGCCAGACTCTTGAGCCTGTCAAAGTCAAAAGCAGGTCCTCAAACCCAGGTGCCCATCCTGACCCCAGGGAGACAGTGTGAGAAGGGCTGATGCCTTGTCCCAGGGGAAAAGGCCACCAAAACCAGCGACAGCAGAAGCAGGCAGCAGGGAAGGTTTTATTTCTGCGGGAGGAGTGCTGTGTCCAGGGGGTTTTGCAGGTGTGTTTGGGTGATGCTGACCCACAGGCTGCAGTGGAAAGGGATCTGGCATTGAGGCAGGGTCAGCTTCAGACTTGGGCAGGTCCCCCCCAGACCTCCTCTCCCCTCACCTTCTCCCTCCTCTCAGCCCCTCCCTTCTCTCCACCAGCCCTTTCTCTCTCCCTCACACCATCTCTTGTCCCCCAAGCCCCGCATCTTGCTCCCCTCCGCTCTCTTCCTCTCTTCCCCTATTCCGGTCACTGTTCACGCAGCCGGACCCCCCTCCTGGGCGGGCGCGCACACGACTTCCAGGCCACTGTCCGGGGCTCTAGCGCAGGGATGTCCAGTAGCCGTCCCGCTATGGCGCCACCACCTGCCGTCGCCTGCAGGGCCGGGAGTTCCCAGTGCGCCTGAGCTCTCTTGGGTGGGCGCCGTGTGCTCCGGGAAGCAGAAGCTGCACGTCTCCACAGGCTGGGGTATCCCGCCCACTACGCTTTCCGCTTTCATCCAGTGATCTATTAGGTAGGGGGAGAGTGTTGAACTTAACCGGATTCCTCTCCCTTCCAGGGGACAGTCGGCCCGCCAGGGGGTTGTCAAAAGGAAATGCTACCCTTAGTTGTCAAAAGGAAATGCTACCACGCACGCACGCACGCACGCACGCACGCACGCACGCACACCCCATACACAGCTTCCCTTCTGCTTGGGGTGCCTGCAGGAACAAGCTTAGCTGAGACTAGTAGCCCCCTACACTCCCAGTTTTCAGTCCAGAGAGTCCCTCAGCCTGAAAACACCCGTCTCCTACCACCCCCCCTTGCCACTCAGACCCCTGTGGGTCCCCTCTATACCCACCCTTCCTCAGGCACCACCTCCCTTCTTACAGTGATGTTGGCACTTGACTTCACCAGAACAGAAAAAGTGCTGCACAGCCTTCCTCTCCCAGGAAGGGCTCTGCATTTGGTAGCAGGGCAATGCCCAGACAGAGGGGGGGTACCAGAGGCTTATCCCAAGAGCAGTGGCAGGGCCAAGAGCCCTGTTTCAGGCTCACCCTTGGAGGACTTGGCCCCAGTCTGACAAGGCCCCGGAGAAGGCTGGCAGGAGAACTGGTCCCCCCTTCTCTTGAGAAAGCAGGCCACGGCCAGGAGGAAGCAGCAGATGATGGCACAGAGGCAGAGCCCCAGGGTACTGTAGACCAGGGCCAGCTGATCAGCGCTCAGCTTCAACCCTGGGGAGGCTGCAAGACAGCAAAGAGAACCTGAAGTTAGGATGGTTTCCTCCTGCCCAGGGTCCTCCTCTGAAGTGGCTCCTCTTCATGTCAGCAGCTCCCCTCTTTAGGCCCAAGAAAACCAATAGGCCATCCCTCCTCCCTTGGAAGGCCATGCTGCTCAATCCCCTGTTCCTCAGGAGATCTGTCTGACTACTGGGGGAATGGGAGTGCATGGAGGAGGGAATGGTTCCCTTCCTCACAAGGGAGACTTGACTACTCTGCTCTCTGGGCACTGCAGGAAGCCAGGATCACCCCTCCACCTCAGCTACTACCCCAGACTGGCAGCAACTTCTTCCAAGTCCTCAGAGTTGGGCCTCCCTCCAGCTGGCCCTTTCACAGCAGGATGTAGCCTGAGGTAGACAGTACCAGAAGTTCATACCCAAATGTATCGATGACAGTTGAGGGAGGGTGTCCCTGTTGTCCTAAACTTTTACCAAGAAGCCTTCTGTGGGGTGCATGTATTTGAGGATGAGACCACTGTAATCATTAATGAGTCAGAAACATAGGTATAAACCCGGGGGGGGGGCATTCTACCTCTCAGGGCCTTGAGCCTTTATTTGGATGCCAGAGCCTCAGTCCAGAGTCAAAGCCCTTCCTCTGGAAGTTTCTTCCCACCCCAAAACCCCTACTTTCCCTGGACCTTTGAATTGGGGCATTATCTAGGCCCCAGATGGAAGGACAGATGAGCCAGAGCTATTATATGTGTACCTGCCTGTACTATTCTCATGATGCACACTACCTCCCAGCCCTTATCAGGTGCAGACTTACAGGGTCTCCCTTCATCCTCCTGCTCCTCAAAAGGACCCCCTGCAAATGGCCCCTTTTGAAAAGCAAAGATAACATTCATATCCCACCAAATTCACCAATTCAAGTGCGCGACTTGGTCATACAACATCGCCACCATCAGCGGGTGTTTCCGTAGTGTAGTGGTTATCACGTTTGCCTCACAACGTCACCACCATCCAGGTCGAGGACATTCCAGCACCCATGTACTCCTGTGCATGCAGCTTGCCCTGCCCCCACCTGAGTCTCAGCAACCACTACTCCACCCTCTGTGTTTGTGGATCTGCCTTTGCTGGACATTTCCCACAAGTGGGACCATGCTCTCAGGGCTTCTGTCATTCATTGTGTTTCCAGGCTCACCCACGGGGCAGCTTTTCCTTCTTATGGCTGAAGATGGTCCCATGGCACCACCCAGGCTGTGTCCTGTGGACCTCTGCATCTGTTGAGGGTATTTGGGGCATTTCCCCATTTGCAGTTATGGATAATGTTGCTGTGAGCATTTGTGTAGAGTTTCTATATGGATGTGTCTGGTTTCCTTGAATGGATTTCTGGGAGAGTTGCTGAGTCAGAGTAGTGTGTACCTTTTTAAAGACCTGTGAGACTATTTCCACAGTGGCTAAATTTTACACTCCATTTTGCAGATGACAAAGCTGAGTCTCAAAAGTCTCACTCTTTCCAGTCCAGGAGCTGCTGGTGGGAGCAGCCAGATGGATGCCAGACTGGTGCTGGGGCCACACGGAGGCAGCAAGCATAATGTGGCCCCTCTTCCTTGAGCTCCTTGAGGTCACAGGTTTTATAACATGACAGAGAGAGAAGCAGCCTGATGGACTCTAGTCACTGGTGTTGTGCTTTGTGTCACACACCCAGACAGGGGGGAGGGGGAGCAGAGCGGCACTGCCCCTGGTGGCACCCAAGGTCTGGAGACTGACACCTGAGAGGGGAGAAGGTCTAAGGAGAGAGGTCACGGGGCTCGGAGCAGAGAGACATCATGCGTCTAACTCTGAGGCTCCTCCATCCGCTCACCTGCTCCCACCTGCCTCTCGAATAGAAAACTGCATGACTGATGACTGGTGGCCTGCACCTGTAGACAGGAAGCCCAGCTACCAGTCTGCAGCTAAGAGCAAAGGAACTGCCTTTGACAATTCAAGATGAAAAAAAGAAGCATTTGCACTCTTCAGCTGTTTTCAGGGTGAATTCTAACACCCAGACCAACTCTGAGACTGTGGCAGCAAGTGTGCAGAGAATGTCCCCAAATTACTGCCACCCCACATCCTGACCTGGGCCGTGCTCTACCGCTACAACTGCAGCTGTGCTGTCTGGCCTGCAGCCAAAGAAGGCTACCAGCCTCTGCTTTTGCTCTTTTGGGAGCCCTCAACCACCACATGAGAAGTTGAGCTGCCCCATGGGGAGGGGCAGGCCTTCAGAGCAGACAGAGATGTGAGGCCCAGCTAACCTGCAGCTCCAGCTCCAGGTGATTGCACCCCACAACCACCTGCCTGTGTGGCATGGGAATCCCAAGCAATACCAGCAGAAGAGCTGACCAGTTGAGCCCAGTCGCCCTCAGAACCACATAAGATAATATAATGGTTATACTGGGAGATTTTGACCAGCTTCCAGATACCACAATAGACACTAGTCTGCTACCTGAGGGAAGATAACGCTTTTCTTTTTTTTTTTTTTAAATAAAGAAGCTGGGCATGGTGGTGCCCGCCTTTAATCCCAGCCTTGGTAGGCTGAGGCTAGGAATTGCTTGAGTCTGTGGGTTTGAGACTACCCTGGGCAACATAGCAAGACCTAGTCTCAAAAAATAGCTGGGTGTGGTGGCGTGCACCTGTAATCCCAGTCATGGGAGACTGAGGCTAGTGATTACTTGAGTCCGCAGGTTTAAAACTACCCCGGGCAACATAGTGAGACCTCATCTCTAAAAAAATAAAATAAATAAAGAAACGTTTGTGTACTCCTGGGCGAGGTTCACTAACTCCTGTCCTGAGACATGCTTTTCAAAGCCCCAGCGCTAAGAGGCAAAATGCAAATTAAAGCTACTCAGTCTGGGGAGGGGCACCTCACCTTGCTGGTGGGAGTGGCCTCTTTTGAGGATGGTCTCTGACACTGAAAACATACTTTCCTGACTCCTGTGGGCATATCACCTTCACTGCTTAGGGACATGTCACACCCACACAGATGCAGGTTTAAAAAGAAAATAACAGTACCAAATGAAAGCGCTATGCTGAGCCCACCCAGACTTCATGACTAATCTAACAGGTTTCAGCTTCCCTGAGCATGTAGTTTCCACTGTCAGTATGGAATTTCCTGGTCAGCTACAATCTTCCCATGGCCCAAAGGAAGATGAGATGATCTGTCACGAGACCTTCTTCTGTTCCCCATGGGTAGGTTGCCTGAGCCTTAAATAATCCCCTCGTCCCCCATCTTGACCTCTTTCTACCTTTGGAAACGTTCCATTTTGTCCAGAGCACCTTTCTCCTCGCTTGATGGCTGCCACCTGACTTGTGAGTGGTTTAGTGAAGCCCACCAGATGATTAAATGAACTCAGTCAGATTCTCGTTTCTGATGCAGGCATTCTCGGGAGCGTTGTCTGTAACAGCAAGGTCAGAGCAGCCTGGTTGCCCATCAGCAGACATGCCCAGTACAGGGAAGGCCACGCAGCCATTAAGATGAAAGAGGCACATTTGGTGTCCTAGGGACTGGCCCCCAAGAGACATGGAGTGGAAACAGTGTACGGGGCACTTCAGGTCCTCCCCACTGGTATGAAATACTCAGAAAAGTAACTAGGCCTTGGCTAAGAATATCTAGAAGAATGTTCTTGAGACAATCAAAAGATTGCCTGCAGCTATAGCTTCTGGGAAAAGGACTTGGACAGCAAGGGTGGGATAAATGCTCCCTTTAAAAAAATGATCTGTGTGTATCATCTATTCCAAACAGAAAAAAAAACGTTCAAAGAAGACCTGGTGGTCCACCCTTCTAAAGAACAGCATTAAAGGTCAACGGGGAGGGTTGGGGAGGTCACAGAGCTCACTGCGGCTTTCAGGGCCACAGTGAGAACACGGATCTTGCGGCTTCTGCCACGTCAGCTACGCTCTGGCACTGGGTCTGGGAACAGTCAGCAACACCATCCTGGGGGCGGGGGATGCTAGGCCCTCTGGGACAGAGAGGCCTCATCCCATGGTTGGTTGTCTGCTCAGCCTTGCCAAATTTTTCTCCCAATCTGAAATCCAGTCCTGGGGAGACAGCCCCTGGAGGTGCGGTTCTAAGGTTGACCACCAGAGGGCACCATGCAAGTGTCTGTAGGAACGCGGCTGGCCCAAGTGCAGTTCATTTCCACACCGCTTTTTTTTTTTTTTTTTTTTAAGCACAAGTAGCTGGGATTACAGGAGCGCACCACCGCGCACGCTGTTTTTTGTTTTGTTGTGTTTCTCTTGTTTTTATTTATTTGTTTGTTTGATTGTCTATTATCTATTTCACAAATTTTTCAAAGCATTGCTCACCTAAAAATAAAGTCTCCTTGACCCGCTGCTGCCCCTACCTCATTGGTGCATGTTATAACTTTTCTCTTTGGCCTCAACAGAAGGACCTTTGTGGCCCCAACAGGGCTGGATCAGGGGCCCCAGCAGCACTGGTGGAGGGTGAAGTGTAAAGTGGGGTATGGTGTTCCTGTCTCCTGGCACTAGTGTTGGCATGAGGTAATGCATGTAAATGTGTGGGGGCAACTAGACCTTGCGGAAAATCCCAGCAAGTCGCCCGCCACCCTGTTACAGCTCAGCAGCAGTTTGGCCTTGGAGAAGGGGGGAGGGGTACCTCTATGGGGCACATGGCTCCTCCTCCTTCATGGAGCACTCTAGTGGGCTATGTCTACGTGGTCAACCTGCACATGTCCCAGCAGCACCTTGTCCCTTACCCCATCTATGCTGTCCCCCCTGCCCTGCCAACCCGACCCCCAGTTCCCCTCCCCACCCTCCACTTCCCTCATCCTTTCCATGCTTTGGTCAAAGTCTGCACTGAAGAGGGGTTTCCTGCAGTGAGTGTGAGCCTCACTACTAGGTCACTGGGATCCAAATGTCCATCTCCATGAACCTTTCCCATAGGGGACCTCCACCTCCTGTGTGTGTGTGGGGGGGGTTGTGCACATGCGAATATGCACGCGCACACATGCATGAGAGAGTTTTAACTGACATCATTTTGGAAGCCATGTTTGGGCAAGGACTAAAGAAAGGGGTTGTTCCCAAAATACTATCTCCCTCATTTAATTCACCATGACCATTGGGGCTTGGGGTCCCCAAGTTCTCACTTTTTCTTGCACCACCCCTCTTGGGGGTGGGACAGCAACACTCAGACCACAGGTGAGACACAGACCTTCAACTCCTCACTCTCAGCTCTCCCTTCCACTCTACCCAGTCTCCCTGTGCCCTCTGCTTCCTCACTCTGATAGGGGGTGCCTACCCCCCCATTGTCTTTTGTTTAAGATTGCAGATTTCAAGGAAGATATGCTAAAATGTAAGAATGGCCTTGATTAGAATTTCTTTTCAGAAAGATACAAGGAGGAGGAAGAAGTAAAACAGGTTTTTTTCTTTGTAATGTGATAAATCAGGAGCTGTTCCTGGAAGGTGGTAAAACAAAAAGGATATATAAAGAGGTTTGGAACAAAGAAAGGGATTCAGATTCTGATTCTGATTCTGATTTGGGATTCAGATCAGCCATTTGTGGGATGGTCAGGGACTTTGCAGGATGAAGATGTGAGCCATGTGAGCTTGGCCATGTGGCCCAGGCCTGGGGCCTGCAGCCTCTGACGGGCCCAGGCTAGCAGCATGTGTGTTAAAGGCAGCTAAGGAGTTTGGAGATTTGAACTCTGTTTTGGAGTTTGTTTTGCTGAGTTTGACTTGTGTCTGGAAGAGGCCATGAGAAAGTCAGGCCTGAACAGAAAGTAAACTTTGCTGGTTCCAGCACCATGGAGCTTCTACTACCTGGAGGAGGACAAGGAGAAGACGGCTGAAGAGATGGAGCATGCCAAAGGAAGATGTCTTCAAACACGCGGAGATGAACTCTTACTGATGTTGGTGAGATGATCAGGACTGAGAGACTGGGGATTTTTAGACAATCTGGGGAAAGGACTTTAGACAATGTTGAGAAAGGTTTTGGACAATGTTGAAGTAATGGGCAATGTTGAAGTAATCGAAGTTTTACTTTTTTCTTTTTTGCAGTAATTAGGAAATCACTTTGTTAGTAATAAATTAGTCTGCACTTTGAGAGCCCTGCTTTGGCTTGAGATTTTGGTGAGAAGGCTAGGGATGGTGGGAAGAACCCACAGACGTGTCAAAGAGGGTAAATTGAGGCAAACTAGTCTAAAGTTTAAACTGCATTTCTAAGTTTTTCTTTTTTAGGCCTGAGAGAGGGGAGAGAGCTGAGAAGCTGGTAGCTAATTTTTGTATACCAATAGTAGGTGCACAGTAAAGATGCTAATTAACTGTTTGAAGCCTGCTTCCTAGGGAGAAGCAGGCAGAGGTGTTCTAGTTCAAGGCAAAAAGCCTTTTTTTATTTCATCCGGTTTCAACTCCCCATTCCCATCCCTCATCTACGGCTGTTGGGGTGGACTGTGCCCACTGGAGATAACATCTGCTCAAGGTCCAGTTAACAAAGAGAAGCTGCCCTTGGCCTACATCCTCTTGTTTCTTCATAGCTGATGTCTCCAGTGGCCTCCTTTCTGGGTCTCTACCCAGAAAGCTTTTGTCCACCCTCTTACTGGCTTCTGTCCCTTTATCAAGTCAAGTCTCACTGAGGGAGGGGGTCCAACTACAGGCCCTGTTTTCAGCCCCAGGGAGACAGCCAAAGGCATGGGTTGGCCTCCACCAGTGCATCATCATCAGAGACAGACAAGTCCACACCCTGAGACAAACAAAAAGCCAGGGCTAAGACAGAAGCTGCCAGGAATCCCACAAGAAGGAAACAACTCCTGGGACAAAAACGGTGTTGTCCTTAACCAGGAAATGCTATGGCTCATGTCTAAGCAACGTGCTACTTCATGGAAGCAACCCCCCCCACTGTCCCCCTTGCCCCCACACAGGCACCTTCTCTTCTCCAGCGCCTGCCCTGTTTCCTACTGGCGAGCCAGCCTCCTACTCTGACTGAGCGCTCTGCCATGCTGGACACTGGCTGGAGCAGGTTCCCCACACCCTCAGAGTCTTTGGCTTCAGCCCCACAGCCTGGATCCTCTGTTTAAGAGGGGTCTGGGGTTGGAGGGCATGGCTGGAGGGCCTGGGGCTGGAGGGCACGGCTGTATCCCTTTCGCCCATACTCTTACCTGGCAGAATTAGGTGAATAGGTCTGAGGCTATGAAGGGACCGACAGCCAACTAGGCTCAAGAGGGAAAGACTTGCTGGTGTCAGTGACTATGAGAGAGCGTCTCTCTGTTGTGCAGTTGGAGGCACATTCCCTGCCATGCCCCTGACCATTTCCTCAGATCAGGGATTGTTAGCTGCTAGATGTAGGGTACGAGAAATGAATTTATGAGAAGAGATGGCTTAGATATAGTTGGGGGTTAAATGGAAGTATGAACTATGAGATAACTTTATTAACAAAAGAAAGGGGTAATTATAGGGACACAGGGTGAGGGCCTCTTGAATTCCAAAGAAGACAAGTAATTTTGAGAGATAATTAACATTTTAAAGTAAAGAGTAATTGAGGGAGGGGTAGTGTAGGGGTGGTTGCTAATTTTTGATAAAGCTAACATTGATAAGGAAAAGCTAGGGGAGTTAGTGCTTACTTTAGAAGGTTATTTTAGTTAGTTTTTAAGGTTTTTTAGGGATTATTAATGAGGGATTGCTTCTACCTTGGACACCTGAAAAATGGCCTCTTACAGGGTCCTTTACTCTTCTTAAGGCCAGAGCTGGTGGACATTTCTACCTTACTCTGTGGTATAACCTATTCTTTCTATAAATGTGCTGTTTATTTGCCTTCATAGACATACAGCCCTTCCCAGCAGCTCTGTGAGACCATCTACTGGCCTCTTAAATGCACACCCCCATTCCCACCCCATCTCCCAGCCCAGGTAGTGTTTTCTCCTCAGTCCTTGTCTCTCCTTATAACCTCCAGGGCCTGGGGGACCTTCTCCATTCCTGTTAAAACTGGGTGAAAAGAAGAAATAACTTTCTGATTTTAACTTAAAACATCTGTGCCTGCTTCTCCCTAGGAAGCAGGCTCCAAACATTTAATTAGCATCTTCACTGTTCACCTACTATTGGTATGCAAAAATCAGCTACCAGCTTCTTTCAGCTCTCTTCCCCTCTCTCAGGCCTAAAAAAGAAAAACTTAGAAACACAGTTTAACCTTTAGACTAGTTTGCCTCAATTTACCCTCTTCTAAACTTCCATG